>WYDF02025333.1:0-13018 GCA_009867245.2 Adranes taylori | reverse complement strand
CAGAACGGAGTAAATGTATATTCACTTATACAAATACAATGATGTTCTGTAAAAATGAAGGTGCTGAGGAAGCTTAATACCTTATAGCAGAAATGGCCATCCACACAAAATGTTCATCGGAATTATCGGAACCTTTGTAGTCTCTCATATATGATTAGCAATTTTCGATGATTATCTGCTTAAAAACAACTATTGTAATTATAAATTACTAACAAAAAACCCACTCACCTTATTTGTATCACAAAACACCATTAAAGGTACAAAAGAAACCATCAACAAGTTTACAACAAACAAAGCAACACTAATAAACATGAAGGCACAAACACCAAAGCAATAATATAAATAAATCTTATATCATTGTAGTTACCTGATGATGTTTATATTATAATATAGGCGAAACCGGTCACAAAAATAAAATTGAATAAGGAAGTAGCAATAAATTATTTAATTTAACATAACCCTTATTATGGATCAAAAAACAAAGATATATAATATGGCCAGTACGCCTGATTTGATCAAAAACTTCATAGATCTCACAATTAGACGAATGATAGAATTATAGCACATATGGTTTATTAACAAATGTATAAGAGAAAACCTGGGACCAACTTTTGCAATTTTGCTAAATTAACCATCAAGAACAAAATAAGCGAACGCCGTAAATCACAAATCACCAAACAAATACTGAAATATAAAATCCACTATTATTCCAAACACAACATAATAAGGCTACAACTCAAGACGATATATGAAGACCTAACAAGAAAAGTACATTATATCAAACTATACGAGGTAATAGCTAAAGCAGAAAGAACAATCATGCACGAAAAAGAAAAAGATACCAAGAAGAAAACACACAAAAACTAATTTTTTGACACACAAGAAACAATCCACAAGTTTACAACAAACAAAACACCACAAATAAACATAAACCCGCAAACACCAAAGCTATAATATAAATTTATCTCATATCTTTGTAGTTGTCTTATGATGCCTATATTATAATAGGCGAAACCGGTCGCAAAGATAAAGCCAAATAAGGAACAATAAATTATTTAATTTGAAAATATAAAGGTTTTACGACGTTAAGCACAATTTGTATCCGCTCGGATACAAGTGGGTTGATCATTTCGGCCTTCTGTATTCTAACGGATACAATGGAATACTTACTTTTACTGGCTAAGTATACTTTAAAAGACACAACGCGAGGGGGGGGGGGGGATTATTTAGTCCGCAAGACCTATAGGTCCAAAATATAAGCAATGACTTTTTGTCAAGTACTAAATAACAGACACTTTTTAAAACTAACAAATTTATTATTCATTATATAACTGAAGTACATAACACAAAAAAATTCTTCCTCCTTGTCTAAAAGAGGGGAATCCCCTCTTTTATATGCAAATTTAATAAACTATAATGAAACAAGTGCGTATTGATCCGTGATTTAAAAGTAGCAAGTATTGTATGTGACCCAAAATACTTTTATAACGTTGTACAGGTTGCATATACTCAAAGTAATCATAAATCTGGTGCTATTATAAAATCAATTAACCTTTTCGGAGAAATAAATTGATTTAATAGAGAAGTCAGCTTTAATTTTTATTATTGTGTAGTTAAAATACATTGATTCTTACTACTTATTATACTGAAACTAGAATGGCGGTGAATACGGTATTATTAGATTTTTCTGTTGAACCGGATCGTGTAAAGAATGAATCTAAACTGGAAAATTTAGCAGGACTAATTGAAAAGAATTTAAAAGATCATCTGAACAATCTGAAAGAATTAACTAGCCATTATATTGATGGTGGTTTACTTAAAGTATATCAAAGCGATTGGGGAACCGTAACGACCTGTAGAATTTTTAGTAATGGCTTAATTACGATAAATATTGAATATTATAAAGATGATAAACAGGAGCCTTTGTTGAGCTACGAGGTAAGAAATGATTCATCTTTTATTTTTATAAAATATTTATCATAAGTAGTTGTTACGTATATTTGTTTTTGTGCCAATTGTTTTAGCACATGAAAGAAATCGAACAAAAGCTAATTATATCTTTGAACACTTTCCGTTCGAAAATCTTTCCTGCCTTAAAAAGAGGCGCCTCTTTCGATGTATATTTAACCAGTTCAGGTGCGATATTTTAAACCTTAGATGTTTCCAACCGTTTCATCAATTCTTACAATCATTTCACTAATTTCTGTTTTTCATGTACATACACATCATCTTGTTGAATATAAATAGACTAGTTTGAATTGAACGAAACTAGAAAGTTCTGCTTGTTTTTCAACAGTTAATAGTTGTGTTTTTTGCTTAATATCTAGATTTAATTATAATTTTATTTTAATTTTAACTAATGTTAAATACTAGGCAATTCGTTGAACATTGTATCATGAGTTGACTATGTTACATGTTATATACAAGGTTCTTTAGCGCCCCCTAAAAGAGTTTCTACGATTGAATATCATAACTTTTAATAAAAAATTATAATGTTCTTTAGCGGGCAGAAATCGAACAGAAGCTAATAATACTTGGAATCTAATGTCTTTTAAAATCTTTGTTAACTAAGATTAATATTTTGCTTTTTGAAAGATGAAAATATTATTTTATATCAATTAAGTTACTTATGTCGACAATTGCAAACTGATTCTATGATATGAAACACCTATTTAGCTTAAAACCCTAGATCAGAGTGGATGATCTATATCTGGCATTAGTAAAAGTTTTTATCAATTCCTCCTCTCTTAGTGAGAGGTCTCACTGACAGAGGATTCAGTTTGCAATTTTCAAGAGAGGTGTCCAATTTATTTACTAAATATTTGTAGGTATGTACTTGTTTTGAAAGTAATACTATTCAAACATATATATTCATACTTGCTCGCAACCACATGTTCAAATTATAACAACTTTATGGCATTTTTACAACTTGTCAACAACTTATAGCACCTTACCAATTTAAATATCGCACAGAGGGGCGATATTGTCAATTTTGAGAAACACTTATTTAAAATATTCATAGTTTGATAACATTATAATCAAAGAATTCAGAAGTATTATAAATGCTCAACATTTTCTAAAATACATAATGTTCAGATTGTGGGAAAATTGGTACCGATTTGTATTACGTGCTAACGACTGTTTAAATATTTTGGTGACAGTCCTTGTGCGTAATCACTGGCTGCCTAATACTTAAATCATTATAACAGACTTTTTACTGATTTTCTACAACTACATAGATTAAATATACGTAAACAAGCTAGCCTTTTTTTTTGCTTGTTTCTTGTTAATTTTTGCTTGATGGTTATTCTATGTTTTCTGTTAAATTAATTTCACACAAAATCGTTACCATAAGCTCCGCCTCAAGAGCTCTACAAATTCTTAATTATGTTCGAAAAATTACTCATGTTATGTTTTTTTGTTTTTGCTTTCGTTGCGTGCATGGTTTTTTTAAACGTTCTCTTTGCAGAAATGCAAAATAATAGCGGATTATTTAGGCGAAAATTTGGAAATCAGTCCTTTTCGTTCGCAAAGCATAGTACCAGTAAAGCGCGGTACTTTTGGTCATTTTTTTCCAACATCAGGTGAGTAAACGATTATAAAATTGATGGATTATAAATTAGTTTTTGATTTTGTAGTTATATCTATCGTATATCATCTGCAATAAATTAAATTCTTAATTTACAAGACTCAACAATGAAAATATATATACCTCTTTGTGTGTTATTTCATTAAGACGTTTCGAACGTGGTAACTGTTTTTTACCTAGATATTTAAATTTGAATTAACATAATTTAATGATTGACGTTGGTTGATCCAGGGTGTTTTAATAAATATTATATAAAATATACTTCCTTATTTTTAATTACTTTACTGCTACCGGTTTTGCTTTCAATATAACCATTTTCAGGTTTAAACTAAATAAAATAAAAATTAGGTACTAATTATAGAGAAATTAATTAATATTAACTCAGAAGTTTACTTAGGAAGTGTTGCACTGAGAAATTATGAACTAACTGACAAGTTGTATGGGCGGTTGTGTGGTGAATGACGTTTGTTAGTGTGTTGCGTGGTGAATGCAGTCTGTTTGCTTTTTTGCATGGGTGACTGAAGTGTAATGTAGATTATGTTTGAGAAGTGTTAAATAAATTATATGTTTGTCTGTTGTTTTTACTGTTTTGGAAGGATTTGAGGAACTTAAATAACGGTGTTTGTTGTAGGTGAATTTGATGCAGTTGTATTTAGCAGTTGTATTTAGGTGAATTTTTTATTTTTTCTATTTCGAGGACCTCTAATAGTGTTAATTTGGTCCCTTTCTTTTCTTCGTGTTATAGTTGTAGGTTTTCTATTTTAATTTTTAGTTGTATGTTTTCTATTTTATTTTGGGCTAAATGTTCCTTGTAGGTCTTTATAGGTGTTTCGGTTTCACCAATATAAGTGGCGTTCAGTGGGCACAAGGCCTTGGTATGTCAATTTCCTGTATATGATTGGGTTTTTTCTTTCATACTTTCTGGGTTGGCTTTTATTTTGTTTTGTGGTTCTATTTTCAGCATAGTTTTGTTTATTATGTCTGGTGAGTATCCGTTGTTTATAACGTTGTTTGTTATTATCTCTTTTTCTTTTCTTGTTCGTTTAGGGGTAAGTTGTTAAGTCTACTTATGTAGGCGACTTGTTTGTGCCCTGGTGGGTAATGTGAGGTCTTTGGAATTACCGTGTCATAGAATGGGAGTTTTCTATAGATGCTAAATGTAAATTGGTGTTGGGTTTTTGTGATGGTTAGATCTAGGAAGTTAACTTTATTGTCAGAGTTTAGTTCTTGTGTGAATGTATGCCCCTTAGAGAATTTATTGAAATCATCTGGGGTGCATTTCCAAAAACATATAATATCGTCCATGTAACGTTTCCATAGTAATATGTTATTGGTTAGTGGTAGGTCGTGAATTTTGCTAGTACGCCTGAACTAATAAAAAAATACACTAAGTTAGTACAACAGTGAATGAAGGAACTACAACACATTTGGGTTATAAATAAATACATAAAAGAAAATCTGACACCAAGCGTTGGAAAAATCAACATCAAAAACAAAGTCAGTGAACTTCGGAATCAACAAACAAATAATGAAAAATCACTACGCCAAATTAAGTTAAAGAATAGAACTTAATAACACATATCATCTACTAACCAAAGAACTGCACTGTATTGAAATAACAGAATTAATTAACAAAACAGAAAATCTGATAGTCACTGAAAAAGCCGGAGACACAAATAGAAAAACAAAAAACTAATAAATTTCAAAAAACACAATAAAAAGCTCAATACAGCGCCAACATTCCACAAAAGATTTTTCAAACCTGGCCAATTCACAGAAGCAAAAACTGCTCAAGAATGGCTACAAATATGCCATTAAACCTAATACAGCAGACTTAAGCATACTTATACTTGAAATAGAAACAGCAATTAAGCATGATCCATAAGAAACAGAAAAGAGAAACGAAGCCTTACAATTACGCAGGAATGGAAAAAAAAATTCAACAACAAACAATCACATTCATAATAGAGAAATTAAAACAACAACACAGAAAATAGAGAAAACAGCATAACCATCGTCAAAGCTGACAAAGCAGTCGGACTAGCCATAATGAAAACAGAAGAATGTATCCAAAAAACAGAACATTTTCTCACCGAAAACAATTAAAAATTACTAACAAAGAACCTACTGACCTCCTTCATAACAAAATCAAAGATACAATAAAACAAACTCAAGAAACAATTAATAAATACACTACTAACAAAATACCTCTAATAGCCATGAACCTACAACTTCCAAAACTATATGGAATGCCCAAATTGCAGAAGAACAATATTCCAATGAGACTAATACGCACATTATATAATACACCAATAAACATAATAGCACCAAGAATCAACCATATATTCAACAAAAATCAACTACAAACCCAAAAACACAATAAACATCTCCATAGATTGAACAAGACATCTACAAAACATGAACCTCACAGAAAATAAGATTATGCTTTCATTCGATGTCATTAACCTCGCTACAAACAACCCTGTAGACTACACTAAATATAACAGCACAAATCCTAAAAAAGAACTAACAGGCACAAAAGGCAGTGAAAATATTTCTAAAATTAATAAAACTATGCACAGAACAAACTTTTTACACTTTCAACAATCAAATATACAAAATGACAGCTGTAATCCCGATGGGCTCCACATTTTCAGGTTTATTAGCCAATATCTACATGACAACGTAAAAAAAGTCCAATCACATACAGTAAATTCACATACCAAGTAAATCGAGTAATCAAAAGGATTGGCAGACTACTCAGAAAAAAAAATCGATCTACCCTGCAACACAAAAACAAGACACCAATGACAAGAATGGAGTTTACAAAATCACTTGTAGCGACTACAACGCCACCTATATGTGCTAAACCGCAAGACGCTTAATGATAAGATACAAGGAACATTTAGCTAACAAAATTACATCAAACGTAGGAAGTCATAGTTTTGAATATAGCCACATAATTAAAATAGAAAACCTAAAACTATTACACAAAGAAAAGAAAGGGACAAATTAGAAGCCCTCGAAATAGAAAAAAATCACCTAAATAAAACTGCATAATCGATCAAATTCACCTACAAAAAGCACCGTTATTCATGTTCCTCAAATCCTTCCAAAACACTAAAAACAACAGACAAACATGTAACTCATTTAACACTTTTCAAATATAATCTAGATCACACATCAAAATCACCCACACAAAAAAAAAGAAAACGCAGACACACATCATGTAACCCTAACAAACTTCATTCAGCACGCAACCACCCATACAACTTGTCAGTTAGTTCATAATTTCTCAGTGCTACACTTCCTACGTAAAATTGTAAGTTAATATTGATTATTTTCTCTATAATTATTACGTAATTTTAATTTTATTATGTTTAAGCCTAATTAAGCCTAATTGTAAGCGAAACCGGTAGCAATAAGGAAGTACATTTAATATAACATTTATAATTTAATTAATATTTAGTCTTTATTCTACTATAGTTTTTGGGTATATTCTATCATCCAGACTTAATAACATCCAAACATTTCTTAATAAACCTAATATCTGAGTGGATTCTGTTTCTTCTGAATTTTAGTTTTTCAAGATAAGCACACGACAGCTGCCTTTCAAGTATTTATAAACGACACCTAGATGGCGCTATTGAGATGGGACATAATTTTGCAAAACTTGACATTTATTGTTAAAACCGTTTTTTACAGTGAGGGTGTGAAAAAAATGTGAAAGATGGAGAAAGATTTTGTATGGACCTAATTCAAAAACAATTACTCGAATCATTCTATTCAACTTTTGATAATGAATTTCGTCGTAGTTGTGCTTCCGATCAACGAAATTGGTTATTTCAATAAGGAAAATCAAATTTAATAAAATTCAAATTTAATAGGGCATTAGTTAATTACGGTGGTATGAAGCGATAATATAGACCAAGACCTAGATTAAAACCTACGGAATCCACAAATAAATTGATTAGTAAAGCCAATGACCTAATACATTCCCAATCTGGATCTGACCTCAGCTTGCTACAAGTGAAACTGTTGGTATATGCGATAGCACATGCGATGCTAGAAATGCATGGATAAATGAAAATAGTGGATATATCTTGTCAGCGCGAACCTGTAAGAACATAACGAAAAACGCCCAAGTGGAAAACACGACTTACGAATAAAATTGCAAATCTGGGAAGACATATGGCACATGTAATAAAAGTTGAAACAAATAACCCATCCGCTAAAATAGAAAAAAAGGCAGCGGATTGCACTCTATAAAACTGCGGAAGCTACCAGCAATAAAGAAGTCAGAGAGTTATTAGTACAAAAGCTACTTGTGGCTTCAGCAGGGCTAAAAAAGTACTGAATTGCGCAAGTAAGCAATGAGTTTTGAAAATTACACTTTTTAAAACTGCGATAAATATTCTACCGGTCACTAAATAATAACTCATCTGAAGAACAAGCAGACCGAGATAAATGTCCAATCCCACAAGCTGTCAAGCAATGCTGGAACAGCATTTGAAATAATAGTGTGAGGTATGAAGTTGCTACATGGAGGTCCGAAGAAAGATGGACAACAGCAAACCTATTGACATTAAAGAAGCTCTAAAAAAGTCGAGTAACTAGAAAACAATACGATCAGACACTGTGCATAATTTCACATATAAGAAATTTACTCGTACACATAAGATACTTGTAAAAAGTTATACTAAAATACTTGAGAAGCATGATGATATACCAGATTTCATATCCTCGGAGGCAACTTATCTGAACCCCAAAAAAGATATGGCTAGAGAAGACCTGGCGGAATGTAGGCCTGCCGACGACATATAAACTACTAACATATGTACTGGCCGAAAGATAGACAAATACATCTCGCTACAAATAACTTACTTGACGAATACCAGAAGGGCTACAGCAAAAACTCATAAAGCATTACGAAGAGTTATTAGTGATCGATTCAATAATTACGGGACAGGCCAAGCACGGTAACCAATATCTCTGTACGGCTTATATAGATTGTCAAAATGTATTTGACAGCATTCCACATACGTGGCGTCTGGAAGTCCTAGACATATAATAATAGAACCACATATCAATATGTTTTTAGAACATACAATGACGCGCTGGAGAACATATTTAATACGAAAAAGCAAAGCGCGCAGTATCGACGCTGAAAGTATAGAAATAAAAATGGTGATATTCCAGGGACATTTCCTAACACCACTTGTGGTTTTGTTTGGCTTTAAAACGAGTTAAGTTTAAGGATTCAGGTATGCACCTCAATCACTGATTATACATGGACGGCTGAATGATGTTTACTTCAAGGGAAAGCCAATTAAAATACTTACTAAAAATAACAAGAGAAGTCAGCTAGGATAATATCTGTACGAACTTTGGTCTAGAGCAGCGGCCGGGGAACTTTTTTAATCATTCCCCAAAATATTTTAATATATTTTTGTGTAAGTTGATATTACCCCATCGCGAAGAGGAGCAAAAAAAAAACGAAATTGCCCCTTTTTACCATCTTTCATATTATTACCCCATCGCGAAGAGCAAAAAAAAAACCAAATCGCCCCCTTTTTACCATCTTTCATATTATTACCCCATCGCGAAGAATTCATTTTTACCCCACAAAAGTTCATTTTTACCCCATTTGGGGTAATTTACCCCGCTTCCCCGACCGCTGGTCTAGAGTAATGTAAACTCCATGCAATGAACGTATTAAGGGCAAATGGGCGGAGATGGATGAATTCCATGCGGACGGAGAACATCAACTAGAGGGAGTATGAGACAAATCGAGATGTATAAATATAATATCTAGGGTACAAACAAAGGAAGAACCCGACAGAATACTTAAAAGACTCAAAAGCATACTTCGAACCCAGTTATCGGCCACAAAAAAGAGCAAGGCTATTGTAGTATACCCGCAGTCAGCGCTAAGTTATAGTTACGGCATTATGTTGTGGACTGACACAGAACTGCGAAACCTGGATATACTTAGTAGAAAATTGTCCACAAATTATTGTTTTCACCACCCCAGAGCAGCCAAAGGTTTCACTAACGAAGGGAGAAAAGGAATTATGGGGATCTACGGAACGATTCTTCACCACATGATATGTTTGCCGAAAAAGTACTTCATCAATTTTGGTGTGCTATGTATCGTCGTACCGAAATATTTTTATTCTTGCATTTCGCGTTTTTCTACCATTCGCATCTACGTCCTTATGTGAAAGTGGATTTTCAACACTGGCCATATTAAAACAGAGACAAGAAATAGACTGAATGTTGAGGACGACAAGAGGTTGGCTTTAGCAAACACTCAGCTTGTTCTAAACTGGTTATTTTCCGATTGCAAATGGCGTTCTTCAGCACTTATAAACTTGTTCCCCAAATGCAAGTTCAAGCAGCACATTAGTTAAGATTACATTAGAATTATGTTTTGTTATTTGTTTTTATTTTAATAAAATAAATTCAAGGGAGTCGCAGGTTATTTTCCGATTGCAAATGGCGTCGGACCTCGGAAAAGGTTGAGAACCACACTACAGAATATCTGCAACGTCATAACAGTGTTGCTAAAATACTGCACTTGCAATTATGTAAACGTTACAAACTAGTAACTGATGTACCACTGAATTACAAAAACATACTGGTAAAAGTGGTTGAAACTGATAACTGCAAAATTCTGTGGAACTGGAGAATACAAACTAATCATACAATCCAACACAATATACCAGACAGTTCTAGCCGATAAGAAGATAAAACAAGCATTTATAATTGGCATAGCTATTCCGCTAGCACACAGTATACACAGAAAGAATTCGGAAAAAATTACAAATCACCTCCCTCTGTGCACAGAAATAAAGAGACTGTGGAATATGCAGATAGTGACAATATGTTTTTAGAACATATTGTCACTGTGTAGTTTTTAGAACATATTGGTCCGAAGTGTAGTAATGTGTCACGGGAGATATACCGAAAAAGCTACTGGATGGTTTAAAAAGTTTGAATATAAGAGAAAATTTATACCTTATTATGCAAGAAGCGATTATATTGGATACCTGTAGAATTGTTAGAAAGGTACTTGAGACAGTACTGGAGAAAGTACTGGAGACAACCAACAATAGCCACATAGCCTAAATATTTTCCAGCCAAAGTGAAGAAAATCGATAATAATAAAAATAATAATATGGATGCTTTACGCAACATGTTTGAAGATGCTCGGCATGTGATGATATACCGTGAGATTGAAGAACCGTTGGATAAATCATATTCGATTTTGTATAAAATTTATTTGTTTACCTACCAAAACCTACAAAAAATATTTGTTTACAAGGTACCAGATGAGTAACAAGCTCTTGAAATTGGTAATAGACTAAGCTGGAGAAATCGATCAATTCATCCATCGAACGTTACAGTGATTTGGAGTGTGCTATGCATGTGCAATAAAAGAAAGACAGTATACTAATCTCCCTTATTTCATTTGTAGGAATTTTATTGTTGCGAGTTAAGTACTATCTGGATTTTGGACCTACATAGAAGTCTCTTATTCAAGTAAGAGTTTTGTCTTTAGCCCTATTCTTTTGATATCAGACATGGCTGGAGATGATCATGCCTGATATCATGGCTGACGCATGGTTGGATATGCCCTGGCTTAAGATGGCTGACTCATGGCTGAGACATTGCTGGAGATGCCCAGCCATTATATCAGGCATGATATCCTCTTAAACGAGACTACTGGAGAGGTCATTTGTAGTCTCAATGAAAGGAATATAATAGAGGATGGGCAACACCACATATGCGGCAACGTAAGGTGGATCGAGGGGTTGCCGGAATAAGAAACCAAATCCGTTCGCTGGACTAAGGCACACTTTTGTCCTTGAAATGGGAAATAGCTGAATAAATCTGAATAACTGAATATACTGTTTTAGCAATCAACGGCGTAGGATCAGGAAAGAAGCGGGAAACCACCTGATTATAAAGATATACGTCATCCCTCGTAAAGTACATGGAAATGTTGCCGAAAATAGAAACACCGCCAGGCAATTCGGTTAGCACCCGGCGCTGCTCTACATCCAGTATGAAATATGCGTCTGGGCATAAGAAAGTGGACAACTGGACTTCTCTTGCAAAATATACGCACAGGAAGAGCCAAATGTGCATTGTCACGTGGAATGTGCGCGGACTCAATCAAGTTATCCTGGAGGAACTAAAGCGCGGCAAAATTGATCTCGCGAGTGTTACAGAAATCCATTAGCACAGCAGTGGCAATGTCAAATCCTCGGAATACTCAATATAATATTCCGGTGTGGAAAATAGGAAGAGCCCATGGTGTCGTTATAATGGTACCAAACAGAATCAACAACTTTGTGCTGGGCAATGAAATGATAAATTAATGAGCAATGTCTTTGAACCGTTATATGGAGCGATCTATCCTAAACATCATGGCAATATATGCTCCCACTCATGACGAAGAGACGAAGAAAGCGGCAATAAATCAAAACCGAGCAAAGAAGTCTTGATGTTAATTGGTGAGCTCAATGCGAATATCGATTCTACTGCCAACGATGATTATATTTACAAAGTTTCGGATAGGAAACGGAATGACAAAGGTGAATGCCTCATCCAATTCTGCATCGAAAATACGCTCGCAATTACCAGTTCGATGTATAAGGATCACAAACGTCGATTAGACATCTGAAGATCTCCTGATAGGTACACGAGGAATCAAATAGATTACAACTTGATTAAGCAAAGATGGAAATCCTCGGTAAAAATGGCGAAAACTTTACCGTCTGTAGATTGTGAAAGCGATCACCAACTGCTTATGTGTGAGTTCTTGTATTTTGTGGTTGTACTGGACGTCATTGTTTTAGACCAATAATGTCCACTCAGTGCTATAGTTAGAGGATCCAAGAAGCAATTTGTTTTCAGAACTCATTGATGACCGGATGCATCACATCATCTTTTGTAAAACCTGGTTTCGGAGCTAATGTTTATAACATATTTTACTAATCTAGTGGTCGTCTGAAAAACTTGAAAGGCGGCTCTCCTAATTATTGCATGTGTTGTTTGTGTTTATAATATGTATAGTTTTTAAATCAACTAAAAGCATGCTGTTAGTAGATATGGCATCGATAGTAACAGGTAAGGTAGCTGGAAATAGATTTAAAGGTGATGGAGAGACCTGACTTACGATTTTTTGGAGAGACCAGATATATTTTGTACAAAAGTCCCGGAGAAATCAAAATGATCGATGGCAATACGATTACTTATAGGTGTGTTAGAGAGAGGTGCGGTGGTGTGTGTGTGTTGTGATGTGGTGTGTTATGTGCATGGGTGAGTGAGTGTGTATGCGAGCATATGCTGTGTTTGCTTTTCCGGAGTCGAGTTTCCTCGTTTTCCGGGCGGTTTCGAGTGATTTTTGAGTGGGTTTGT
>WYDF02025322.1:0-13018 GCA_009867245.2 Adranes taylori | reverse complement strand
GAGGGAGGGTGGAAAGGGGGAGGGGGGGGGGAGGGGAAGGAGGGAGAGAGAGAGAGAGAGAGAGAGAGAGAGAGAGAGAGAGAGAGAGTGACTAGCGATAAGTTAAAAAAATTATCTGTTTAAAAGCATTCAAGAATCTGTTTAAAAGCATTCAGCCTAGTTTACATACCAAAATCTTTCTGACTTAAGTTCTTTAATTATAAATCCATTTTTTTGTGTTTCACACTTAAGTCCTTTACATCATCCATAAAATGTCGTTTAAATAAATAGATATAGTTTTCTAAATAAACATATTTAATTTCAAAATCCGAACTTATATTCGCTCATTTCAAAATTAACAATCCTAATCCACACGACTCTCGCAGAAGCGGACTAATTTTAGTCGATCCTCCAAAATTTTTGGTCGCAAGGTCAACATTTCACCATTTTAACATTGCATGTTGAACATTATAATATTGTTGAAAGACCCAGTCTTCCAAGGCGGGTTGAATGTTTACGCACACTGTATTTTTATCAAGTCATCTAAGAAACAAATAATAGTTGTAAACAAATTAGAATTTATCATCGTTTCGTACATTAATGTAAAAATTAAACAAATCTTTTATTTAAAAGCTGAATATATCTAATACTAACTTAAAAGTTGAGCCGAACTCTTCAAATGTAAATAACTAAGCGATTATTAAACGTGATACGAAAATAGTCGGTATGAATGGGCCACTATAATATTCTTGTTAGTCGTATATGACGTACATACTTTGAGAACCTTACCTCAATGCAGTAGAATCAGCTAATCTAAGTTCGAGGGTGAGACTATCGCCTGAAGATAGAAAGCTCTCAGCTAATGTGCATGGTCGTGGAAATCTTGTTGCATTTGTAAGCATTGAACGATCGCACGTACGTGGAATGTGCTGTCGACAATAACGTGCTAATAGAGTGACGTTTCGTGAAGCTGAACCTGACGCAGTTTGTGCAACAGTTTTCGGAAGATTTCGTGATTTATTCTTGTTTGTACTATAAAATAAATTTTCTTTAAAATTAATTGGATTTATCAAAATATATTATTTATTTTGCAATTCAACGCTTGAAATGATTTTAGGAAAATACCAAAACTTTTAGCTTTGATTCCGAAATGAAATTTCTATTAAACATCTGAAATCAGAACTTTATAATAAATTATAAAATTAGTTAAAGTTGTGCGTTTAAAATATTCTTTTAATAATTCAAAAAGATTTTATTTAATGAAAAATATTATTTTTATCAAATCATCTAAAATGCGCACCAGAATAAGTCATTACAATTAGTTCCAGTCCATTGCTGACCATCCCAAATATTCAAATAACTTCGGCACGTATCCGTATCCGATTTCTGTGCGAGCATCATCACAGGTGAAGGTATTCGACGTTCTATGCTGTCGCTAACGTGAAACTTTGTCACAGATAACCAGACCCTATATCGTGCCGATGGAAAGACTATGGATGTATGACGCCAAAAACTATCCTGATAACGGGGCGATAATGGCCGAAATGGTATTGGTGATGGTGATATAGAAGTATCCATGCCCTAATGAAGAAATCAAATGATTGTTTAGTTGTTTTGTTGGGGGTAGCTTCAGTTTTACATACAAGGGAAATCATAAAAAATGGTGTGCAAGAATTTGTAAATGCTCTTTTTGACGTACGATCAGATGCAATTATGAAATGCAATAGATATGATGATCTGTAAAATGGCAGAAAATAGGGAACAAACGGAACACAATTATTCCAGCTTATAAACTTGACTGTATTGTAGACTAAAACATAATATAAACCGTGATAATGTTTACAGTACAGTACAAATACTTATATTATACTATATACAACCTAACCTAAATACAACCTAACTAAACAAAAAAGAATTCTTACGGCGTAGCTAAAGTATGAACAATATTGTAGGTGCCAGAAATAAAAGAGAAACTATATAGTTACACCGAGTCACGAGTCTTAAACAAAATCAGTCAGTTGCTTTTGTTTCTTGCCGATGAAACACTTTTCCTTTATTCGTGATTGAACATTTTTTAGCATAAGTTTTTCGGTCAACTGCGCGTCGTCATGTTGTTCCTGTAAATATTATAGCAGTCCGTCGACGTGTTGCAAAGTCGCTTCGTGTGTTAGCCGCGACTGCGTGTTTGGCTAATCTTCTTCTCTTTCACTTTGCTCTTCGTTTATTTCCTTTCCTTTGCGATTTTTTTGTCCAATAAGCGTGCGAATCTTCGTAATGTTCTCTGTAATGATTTCTTCGTCGAAATTTTCTTCCACCTGAACCAAGTCAACCAATGTAGCAGCAGACAGGTCTTCATTCTCTTCTTTACAAATGTTTAGATTGTCTTTTGATTCAACATTTGGCAAGAGTTTCCTCCATGACTTTACAAGCGTTGAGGCTTTGATTAAATCCCACGAAGATGCCACATTGTAGATGCTGCCGAAAAATTTTTAACTTTTACAAAGCTCTTTCTGGTTACAGCCTTTTTCAATTTCCGATATTAGTGACTTTGTCCTCTTGATGGTTTCAATAACTCCCTGATCCATGGGTTGTACGAGTGCACTAAGATTTGGAACAGAAACTTTGCAAAAAATTGCCCGTCAGAGGATTTATACACAATTGTAGCCGGGTGCGAGGATGCATTGTTAATCAATAATAATACAGTTTTTTTTTTGATTAATGATGTTTACGCACTTCATGCACAAAAATACCACAACTACAAATTATTATGTAACCCAGTCATTGTGCTCGAATTAATCGTATCCTCTACAGATTGACAAAGGATTCTTATTAATTAAATTAATTAATAATTGCAATAAGCAATTTCTTAATAAATCATAAATTAAATGAGATCCCCTAATAATATGTATTTAAATTGACTAATCTAATTCATCAAAGAAATATAATATACAATTAAATATAATCTAATATACAACCTAATAAATCAACTAATCATAATAAATTAGTTAAATCAGAAAAAAAATATAAATTATCCAACATAATGGTAATACGTTAACATAAAAACCATAAGAAAGTCGGTAAGAGGATCCCAGATTCCGACAAACCTACACATATCTATACAAGTACAAAATCAAACAGATTCGCCGAACGAGTAAGCGTACACACATTAGGCGGCATTTGTCGCGTCAATGCTTTGTTTTAAAGCTGACAGCGAGCGGTATGCTTTCATCTACATGGAGGTGTATTGTCATATATTTTAAGATTTACGTTACGTATATTTTTTATGAAGCAACGATTTTTACGATTACCTTTGTCGGTGAATATTTGTTTCGACGAGAATCGTATCTAGTATTTCACCCACCACATTTTCTGGATGACGAGTAGAATTTTTACTCTTTTGGCTTTCATAAAATCCGATTGGATTTTAGTTTAACGTATTTTTGAAGGCGGCGTTTTTTATGCGATACTTTGAGATTCCACCGCTTGTGTGGCCACTTGTGTGACCCATCACCGCTTAGAAATCACCACTAAAAATAGTGCAACTTTGATCCTTAAATTTTCTTAACGTTTCAGGAAGAAACTTTTGATTGGCTGGAAGTATAACCTTCCTAAAAATTTGGTAGCAGAGACTTCTTTCAAATTCCTTTCTTTTTGCGGCAGACGGCGTCGAAAGCCATCGGCTTAGGGAGCACGCCACAGCTCAACCGATTCATTAGGAGCATTAGGAGCGATTCTTCCTTTCCCCGAAAATTCGCATAAAAGGAGTCATCCAGGCCAGTGATAATGAGACGCAATTTTTGAGTTTTTGTCTTTGGATGTGCTGCACGAACCCAACGCGGCTAGTCCAAAGCTTTAATCCTGAAATAAGACCTAGTCAATTTCTTTTGTTCAGCGAGACTATCGCAGCCATCAATTGATCTGATCTTATAGCGCTATAGTAAATTTTAAAATATTCTATAAACATATTCAATCTACGAATAAGTAAATTAATGTCTACCAAATAAAATTCAACTTCTACGAAACAAAAAAAAACGATTAAGTATCCGACGACACATTTTCTACAGAACCTTTCGATTCCCAAATAATTATCACTTTCTTCTACTCTTATTCTCATACTATTTCCTCATTATCATTGACATTTATGCAAGATACGGAGAGTAACACGAGAAGAAGATGTTACCTAGAAAGCACCGACCATTCGAGACTACAAGGACATCACTGACGCCAGTTTAAATATCTGCAGAGCTCAAATTCATTCCGTCAACGAAAATTATTAGTCAATATCCACAACATCATTATTCATCAAGAGAAAGCCAATAATTAAATCGCTTCAATGCATTTTTATACCTGCGCGCATATCTACGAATATCCTACCATAATAGCGCATAGATAAAGTTTTACATCTGCCAATGTTCCGTTCGACCTTCATCCACGTATTATTCAACCAAGAATCATTTATTTAAACCAGTCAACGTCGACAATTGCAACTTCACCAACCGTTGGTACAGAAGAGAAGTTTCGTTCCAGAACCGTACTAATAGCTGAAGACAAATAAGACAACAAAATACGAAAATGATATTTAGTTCGTCACTCTTTATTTGCTTTATTATTTTAAATGGAAGAAGAGAACTGGACCAGCCTAACAAAGTTTGAATTATATTTAAATGACTGACAATAATCAACATTATTGTCAGTCATTTAAAATCGCGCTTCAAGTCATATGTTTGAAGTTGTAGATACTAGAACAATAAACTAACCAATTTAAACATGTTATTGTCTTTCTGTGTTTACCACATAAGAAATTAAGTACGTTATTATAAGAAATTAGAACAAACGAATTCCTAACCCAACCCTGAATTTCATGCAAGAGTAAATTATGTTACAAACAGAATAAAAGCAATATAGTAGTTATAAACAAATTACGATCCTGCCTTGATTAGAAGAATTAAGTCTATTAAGTTCTGTATCACCGTAACAAGATTCACACTTTAAGTTATGTATCTTTTATTCCTTTTGAGTACTTTCAGTGAACATTTTTGGGTATTATAAGTCCAGTTTCTAATGTTTGAAATATCTCCTTTTGCAAATATCCACGTCTCATCGAGAAATATAATTAATTTCAAATAGCTGCATATATTTCAATAAATGCAATGATGTCATTGTATAGAAATTCGATTTTTATAGCATAACGGAAGTAGAATGAACTAATCTAACATATTTTTCTGATAGTTTAGGGTCAAAGAAGTAGGATTCTGAGGCGGAGTAGGAACAACTGAAAAAAACCAACACTGTTAATAGAAATTTGAAATAAAATTCTTCTGTTCAACTTGTCACAGAAGGACGTGATCGTCTTCAATACTCTCTCGTCCTTCACGTAATTTTGCAACTAATTTTAATATGTTCCTGAGATTCAATGCTTTGTCACCAGGATCATCATCTTGAACGGATCGATGCCACTTTTATTCAATTTGAAACAAAATTTTACGGGAAAATTTACTCGCAACTGAGCAACTGAAGTGGAGGGCAAGATGATGTTCCTAATACAGATTTCTGTATCGTTGATTGTTAGGGGTAGGAATACTCTACTTGCGCCGGAGATAGTGTTAGTTGTACAGAATAAGGTAAATATACAGGGTGGTGAATAAAAATAATGTCTTAAGTCTGTTTCATACATGAGATGTATGTACTATTAAAACTTTTGATTCACTCTGTACAATGTTAAATACAATGCGCAATGCAACAACTGGAGATCACCAAAAGACACAAGGAACGAATGCGTGTAGATTAAAATTCCAATGTATGGTAAAAATAAAATATTAACATACGAGGGTGGTTTGCCATAAATCTAGCCTTCATAGATAGCTTTACATGACAACTAGCGCCATATTGCTTTTGAAATCTGCCATTCAACACATGACGCTTGTTAAAATTTGAAGCAAAAAGAAAAATTTGTTTGGTTTTTACAGCCGTAGCAAGCAAGCAACTTTCGTGTTTTGTGAAAAATGGAAAAAGTCGAATATCGTTCATTGATTAAGTTCCTCCACAAAAAAGGGAAAAACAATGCAGAAATCAAAGCCGAACTGACCACACAGTGCCCTCAAATATCGTCACTTCTCCAAAAATCGTCAACAAAATTCATGATATGATTTTGACAAACCGTCAAATCAAAATGCGTGAGCTAGCAGAGGCTGCAAACATATCAACTGAGTCTGTACGCAACATCATACACAAATATTTCGATATGAAAACCTATCCGTCCGCTGGGTGCCGCGTTTACTCACTATCAACCAAAAATGCACAGGTGTAACGGATTTAGAGACTCTTTTTGCGAAGATAAAACGTGAGCTGAAGGATTTTGTTTGTCGCTATGTCACTGTTAATGAAACGTGGGTCCATTGTAACACGCTGAAGCCAAAGGAACAGTTAAAGCAACGGAGAAAAAGCGGTGAACCCACGAAGGCAAAGACAACCCGATCGGCCGGTAATGTGATGGCGACTCTTTTTTTGGCATGCGAAACGCATAATTTTTAACGATTACTTGGAAAAGAGTAAAACCATAACTGACGATTACTACGGTTATTATTATTCCACAGCATTATTCGACCGCTTTGAAGCCGAATTGGAGAAAAGACGTTGGCTCAAAAAGGAGAAAAAGGTTTGGCTCGCAAAATGTTCTCTTCCACCATGACAACGCACCCATTTACAGAGCGGCCATCGTGCAGGCAAAATCTATCCAAAAAGGCTACGAATTGATTGACCACCCACCGTATTCACCAGACCTAGCCCCGTGCGACTTCTTCCTGTTCCCAAACCTAAAAAAAAAATGCCTTGGAGGACGCCGTTTTGCAACAGACGATGAAGTAATGACCGAAACTTTCTACTATTTTAAAGAGCTCAAGCAAACTTACTTTTTGGAAGGGATGAAGAAGTTGGAAAGTCCCCTTGAAAAGTGCCTTAAAAGGTGTCTATATTAAAAAATAAATGATAAAAAAACAAAAATCGTGCGTTTTCATACTTAGACTAGATTTTCCATCCTCAAACCATCCTCGTATATAAAAGTTGAATAGCTGTAGTCCCAAACAAGGCCCACCTACTAATTTACATAACTCTAAAATGCCATGATCATTTATGATAAGCAAACGTGGTATGCGAAGATTCGTGATTATCTTAAACAAATGTAAAAGAAACAGCTAAATAGATTGAATCATTTACCTTGATATTTAAATAGATCATTGAAAGTAATTTTAGAGATGTTTTGTACAGTTGCTCAATGTTGAGTAAATTTTCCGGCAGAACACGTATATTTATCCTACTATCAAAAACTACTTGTCACAAGAAATTTTATTTCTATGCAACTTTCATTACTAGTGCTTTGATATTTTCGGTGGTGATAGTCAGATTGTAGACCCACATAACACTTATATCTAGTTACCAATATAGTTACTTTTGGAACGCTAGTGACAAGTAAAGTTAACAAATAGTACTAATAATAACATAACCTCAAAATATTTGTGTACGTTCTTATCAACACGTCGATATACGAAGATCCATGAATGGCGAGTCCCCGGTGCAGACTCCCAGCCCTTGCCCAATCAAAATTCAAATTGGTGGATTCTCTACAAAACCGGAAATGCCCTGTCAACCGCCATCTTGGATTTTCAAATGGCAGGTGTCAAACACATAAACTGTTTATGATAGATTCACAAAAATGAGAGCGTGACATCAGCATGACGTTTTAGAACGTGTTGAGATAAGGTCTAATATGGTGGGTAGAATCGGCGGTCTGCACCTATTACTAAATTATTATCTTTCTTTTCTTTCCTGTAAATTTGTACAAACATTTTTATATCTATAAAATATAATTTTTATGTTCTCCAAATTCTATGTACAGTTTTATCAAAGTGCTTGATGGTCTTAGAAGTTTCACATCAGTAAACGTTCATATATTTACTATTTCAGTCTTTTTGTCGTTATCTGAAATTATCATAGATGACTAAATCAATATTTTCTACATAAAGTTTAATATTTCGGAAGAAAATTAGAATAGTATTTGAACAATGGAACATGCTTAAACACGTTTCAATTATATGTTATCATCATTGTTTTATGGAATAGAAACTCAATGTAGTATAAACAAAGAGATTTTAATCCTCTATTGTCACAACTATTATTTAGAGCCACTAGATAGCTGAGGACGTTATTTTAAAATGTAAAATCAATAATTCTATATGAATACATACTTGAAGATGATAAAGGCACGTCGTGTTTGCTGGTAACGAATGCATTGGACTTTCCAATATTCCTTTGTTTGTTCCTCGAATCCAAAATTCACAATTGCGTTTATTTTTTATAAATGTCGGCGATTGTTGATCAACGAATTTAATCTGCAATTAAAACATTTATTAATTATTTTTATAGTTAAGAAATTCTATCCAATGAAATCATCTTTTAAACATTTTATCATATCAAACGTACGGAAGCGTTTCGTGTCGTTGATCTGAAGCAGGGCATCATCACATATGGCATACTGTTTGTTGATAATATCCCAAACTGATTTAACAACTTTGTGATGCGTTATCTTATCCTGGCCGAAGAGAGCTGCCAATTCAGATGGAAGGGTTAGTTTTCTGATGTAACCTTTACCGCCAGCACCGCCTCTTTTACCGCTTCCAGCAGCATCAATCTTATCCGAATCCGATGCAAAGATCTTCCTTCCACTTCGGATTCTACAGCATCCGATGGTTTGGCGGCATCGGAGTCTGTAGGAGCCTTTTTATTTTTGCTAGCAGGTTTCTTACCAATTGATGCTCTCTTTGCTGATTTCTTAATAACTTCTTACTTACTTTCCGCTTCCGCATCTTCACATTTACCAATTTCTTCAGCACCGTCTTCTTCTTCATGATCACCTTTACCTATAATCGTTGACTAATGTACTCTAATACAAGTTCGTCTATTTCCGTCTTGCATGATGCTAGACTACATTACAGTTTGCCTTCTAAGTCTTGTCGCACTTTCTTTTGTGGCATCAGCCATGGCGATAAAGAGATACAGAATACCATAGTTGATAGAATACCATATTTTAATATGTCAGAAACAGAGAAGATAAAAACTTCACGTCAATTCAAATGTAAAAGAAAATCTTTACCTCAACTTCTAGTTGAAATCCATGTAGTGATTGTACTGGTGTTGGATGCATAAATGTTCCATACGGGGACGTAGAAAATTCAACAAGTATCTCGTGTCCGCTAGATATTGCTTGGGGTACAGCTTCACCACCACCACAGAATTTTAAAATGATTGGGTCACGTGTTGTGTAGCCATCATATACGGTTACATAGTCTTGAACGTCATCACAAGCATTCCATAACTGTTAAATGTTAAATATTTTTTAACATATTTATATGTGGTGATGTAGCGTAATCTACCAACCAAATCGATTATAATCAAATTTGACATCAATTTATACAATACAAAGCTGAATAAAGTTGAATAGCTATAGTTCCAAAATAGATTCGCCTAACATTTTGCACTGCTGGCAGAAAATAAGCTTGTAATAGAAATTAAGATTTATAAGATCAAAAAAGACCAGTGGTGATACCTACCGCATGGAAAACGCATGATTAATGAGTTGTAACAGTGGCTGTTACTATCAAGATAAAAATCTCTTGAATAGTTGAATAAATAAAATTTATCGCCGCTATTTGGAAACCCTATATTAAAACATACGTTTGCGTAGAATGTTTGTCTGTATGACTATAACCGGGGATATATTATTTAGTACTTATGGATACGTAATCATTATTATATATTTTTCTTTGTGTAAGAATGAAATAAATAAATAATTATTCCGCTTGTAATTTAAATGCGTTGTCTGTATAAAAATGAGTAACATTGTCTGTGCGCAGTTATTTAAAATTATTTACACCGATTTCGACGCCTATGCGAGTGCACGAGTCAGAGAAAGAGAGAGAGAGAGAGAGAGAGAGATTAATACATATTACTTCGAAAATGTTTAAGCGTGCATGTACCGTGGTTCACTCGATGAAGTATTATAGAGTGACATAGATTGTTTATAATAAATAAAGTAGCAATAAGATATATATGAGACGTGCCGGCAAATATACGATTGGTGTTACAGGCTGCTGGTTAGCACGCATAGATAAATAATCATACGGATTGTTGTTCTCCAGATATGTACACTATTATACGGCTGTGCTTAAACTTCTGTGTTCTCACTGATTTTGTGAGACTGGCACGGGTCAACACAGAATGCATGTAGACCCCTAAAGGTACCGTAACGGGTCATGAAATATAAGCGTGGCTCTTCATATATAAAAGCGGGACTTTGAAGCATATTAAGTTCGTTGCCGACTTCGTCTCAGTCGACCACAGGGAGCCACCAGCAACCAGCCACACCAACAGCGCGCCACAGCCAGTCCCCGGTGATATCAGCAACAGTTAAGCGTTTTTGGTACTTTATCAATATACTAAACAATATAGTATATATTTTTAGTATATATTGTATAAACAATATAGTATATATTGTTTAGTATATTGCATGTGAGTTTGAATGGCTTCACTCTTTTCTGCATACCTGTTTACGAGCTTTAACGTCGACGTATTACGAGACCCTACATAGTAATTCCTTTCTGCACTATTCGCCATAGTAACGTTGACGTATTACGAGACGTTACACTTACAATCCGCTTGAGTGTATAATACTAGCTTGTGCTGGTCTTGAACACTTGACCATAGTAACATCAACGTATAGCAATAATTCCTTGCAATATAGCAATATAGCAATATAGCAATAGCAATAATTCCCTATAGCATATAGGAATAATTCCTTGCATCCCTGCACTATAGTGTTTAGTTTTAGCTAACATTGGTGTTAGGCACCCTGTCAACGTATTACGGGCCCTTATATGGGTGTTTCACTCCGGTTTATGTTATTATTAACCACTCGGCAACAGTAGCATCAACGTGTTATGAGGTGTTACACAGGTTTAGTGTTTTCTTGTTACACTGTTACATTGCCGCAATGTTACATTGCTTTACCTGCACCGCTGTTAAATCATAAGCGCCGTTTTTTATTATTGTATTTGCACCGCTGTTTTGTTATGCACCGTTTTGCTTTGATTTTTAAGTTTTCTTATTGTTTAGTATAAGACCGCTTGTTTATTGCTTCGTTCAATTACCCGCTAATATTATTACGACATATGATTTAATTTGAAATTCATATATTGACATTTATTTGTGCATTAATATTCTTTCTTTGTTTTATCTAGAAGAACAATAGACGGTTTTGTTAAATCTTTAATGCTGTTTCACTCATTAGCATTTAAGTTCTTTACAGATACCCAGCAAGAATGTGAATCCCTGGTTTACTTACCAACTGAGTTTACCTAAGACCTTAGTAAGCGACTGAGGACCGGAGGAACAACAACCTCAGTTTCAGCTTGTGGTCTCACGTTAAAGTGACCTCTGCCGCCAGAGTAACAGATTTCCGAGGGCCGATTTATTCTGCAGTTTATATGATATTTAGTTGCTCCATTTGTGACAATTGCTCTCCTGCGACATAGTGGCTAAAGGTCTCCATTAGCTCTCGTTATTACCGTATTAACTAGAATACGTCATATATTTTAGCATCCCAAGCAGGGACTGTTACAGAGTTTAAGGTAATATCGAGCACCACATTATTTGTTTAGAAAGTTACATATACATTTGTTTTTAGAAAGTTACATATACTATTGGTACATTTGTTTTATTCATATAATAATTATTTGTTCTTTGAAATCCATGCCTCGATAGTTTAATGGATATAACACCTGATCGACAATGGAGAAACTTGGGTTCGATTCTTGAGTGGAGTAAATTATCTGAAGATACAAATGATTATATTAATTTCAAAACATTATATTAAATTATATACACATGAAGTTGATGTTACTCATTTGTTGTTACGAAATTAAAATAAGAATACCAGTTAAATGAAATATTTTTTTTGTAACATGATTTCATGAGAGTTTTTAATTTGTAATATTTCTTTACTTTTCCGTCAGCAAAAATAGTTGAACTGAAACAATATTCGTGAATAATATCTATCCTTAAGATGACTAATTTAACTTACTTTTAGTTCTCTCGTACTCGCTGTTCCATATAACGCTGACTGACTTCTAATTGATACCAACTGTCCTTTTGGCTGTCTAATGGCGATCAGTGCATGTTTTCCAGGCGGCACTTCATGCTGTCGAACTGCATAATAGCATGTCAGATTACGAGGATAAACACCGGGAAAATTTGGCGATTGTAATCTACATCGCTTGCGATCGCATTCGCTAAAGATTCGCGAACAATACGTGCCGGAAATTAAATCGCCCAGATAGTATTCGAGTTCGTTATCACCAAATATTAGGGATGGTGCTGTTGTAATATTTGTTGAAGGAATGAAATTAAATTCTGGACGTGGATGAAATATATGAGGCGACGCTAAAAATGGAATTACGTTTCATGTAATGTAATATTTTCATAGTAAAGTAAAATGTATTACATTTAAAGCTTTGAATAAACATGTCATTACCTCCACCATATCTTACGGTAGCAGCATTCCGCCTAAGCAATTTATATTCCATGCGAAAATCAAAATTATATCCATTTTGATCTTTGGACAGCTTTAATAAATTTACCGATACCGTAACGCTCCGTGTTTCACTATAATAAATCGATGGACCCCATGAAGTACCGCACCATGAACCTCCCACCGGTGGACGATCTAATTCAGCAATTCGTAGTGATCCATCCGGACAACCATCCGATGTGAACGAGACAAAACGACCCAATGTAAAGCTGTCAAAAGTCAGCTGAAAAATAAATAAAATTATTACAGGATTTAATTCTATTAACCATAGATCCTGCTTCTGATATTATTTTCTATACCTCATTTCTGGTAATGCAATGGTCACGTATAAGGTTCAGGGATGGAACGAAATTACCACTTCATTGTACTGTACATAAAGGCTATACTATACATACATATATA
>WYDF02025311.1:0-13018 GCA_009867245.2 Adranes taylori | reverse complement strand
ATTCTACATAATGAAGTACGTTGGCTCAGTAAAGGCAAAGTTCTTGCAAGATTTGTAAATTTAATTGAAGAAATAAATAATTATCTCAATACCAAAAAACAACATTTTGTTGAACTAACGTATCGTTGCTGGCTGATGGATTTGGGCTTCATCACAGACATATTGGAAAAAAATTGAATTATTTAAACTTGGAGCTGCAGGGAAAAGGCATACATTTAGCTGAAACGATAGGGCCCGTAAACTCGTTTAAAGCTAAACTGGTTTTGTGGATATCACATTTGTAGAAGAAGTCACTCGTGCATTTCCCAAATATGGAAAAAATGATAGGCGACGGTGACATTCACTTGTCATCATTTGTTATCAACCTTCAATTACTTCAAGACCAGTTTGAAACTCGATTTCAATAGTTTAATATCATCGAGCCAATGGTCACCTTTTTTATCAATCCTTTTACTTGCCAAGTAAAATTAACCGAAATAGCTACATATATTGCAGAGCTTAACCAAGTAAGGACAGAAGAATTGGAGCTAGAAATTTTGGACCTTCAGAACGACATTGTCGTAAAATCCAATGTATCAGATGAGAACTTGTGGAATATAGTTAACAGAAAGAAATTTCCATTCTTGAAAAGAGCAGCATACAAAATAAAATCGTTTTTTGGTTTCACATACTTGTGTGAATCATTTGTTTTCGACAATGAATATCATAAAATTAAAGTACAGACCTCGATGCAGAGAATGTAAAACCTGAACCATTAAACGTTGTGATCATTTCTGATGTACCTGGGCCATCCAATGCAATTCCGCTTGGTCTACCTTCCTTACCAATTGAGACACGGAAAGAAGAAAAAAAAAACTATCATCATTGCATATTACGAGTAGCTATTCATTACTTGGGAAGTAAAACAGTTACGATGAATACTTACTACGAGGGCATAGCTACAGGGCATATATCCCATATGTAATAATAGCTAGAAAAGGAAACATTGATTTGACTTGCATGCTCTTCTTTTACATAAACAGCAACGAATTTATTTCCACACGCTTGGCTCTTATAAGCGGTGGCAAGTAAGAAAAATCACGTTTTTATCAAAAAACAAAAAAAAATATGCTAGTAAAGTCTGTCAAAACCTATACAGCCTGCAAAACAACATGCAGCCTTATTTGAATAAAGTTGCTACAATAAATAATGACAGACAAGGTTTTAAAACAATAAGAGTAATTCCATTTAACTCTCAAATATTCTCTGACTTGATTTTGGGCCAAAAATGACGACAACAAGGCCTTATACTGGTATTATTACTAATAATGATAAAACAGTTGCATCAACCTCTCTGCAAATAGATACTACAAGAGTTAAAACATCTGTTGCTATATGAAGCAATACCAGTGCCGTCTTTACAATTTATGTGGCCCTGGGCACTTTTTATACTTGAGGGCCCATACAAATTAAACGTTAAAGGCATAACATTTTTGTGGCCTCCCTAAGGGGCGAGACCCAGTATGCCCATGCGTAAAGACGGCACTGAGTAATACTACTTCAGAGAATGTAAAACGTGCACCATTAAACGTTGTGATCATTTCTGATGTACCTGAGCCATTCCATGCAACTCCGCTTTGTCGACCTTCCTTACCAATTGAGGCACGGAAAGAAGAAAAAAAAAACTATCATCATTGCATATTACGAGTCGCTATTCATTACTTGGGAAGTAAGATTCCAGCTTCCTAAGATCTGCTGGCCTGTGATCTGAAACTGATTGATTTATTTTTGCATGCCAAGATGGTGTCATAAAGAAGTTGTCTACCATAAGAATATATTGGCCTTAGAGGTGGCAGATACGAACTGCCGGGCATGCAAGTCTCAACCAGAGACGCTACTTCATATTCTTTCCGCATGCCCTGTGTATGCTAGAACAAAATACTTCCAGCGCCATAATGCCGCCTTAAAAGTGCTATATTTTAATATGCGACATTCTTACGGTATAGACAAAGACCCGATTGCACCCTACGCCGTTAAGGATATTGAGACCGTAGTTGAAAATGACGCCGTTAAAATCATTTGGAACTACGGTTTTCTTACAACCCATCAAATAGCCGCAAACAAACCCGATATTGTGTTATTAGATTCCACTAAGCGGGAGATGTTCCTTATAGAATTTTCTAGCCCCGCTGATAAAAATATTGAAATTAAGGAACGAGAAAAAATGGATAAATTTCAGGATTTGCTATTCGATCTAAGGATCCAATATCCACGCCATGGCTATTATGATGAGGACTTCCATCAAATTGGTAGTCCTCATCATTGGAGCCATGGGAGGCGCCAGGTGCTCCCCGTAGTAAGTATACATCGGTGCCAACAGATACTTACTACGAGGGCATAGCTACAGGGCATATATCCCATATGTGATAATAGCTAGAAAAGGAAACATTGATTTGACTTCCATGCTCTTCTTTTACATAAACAGCAACGAATTTATTTCCACATGCTTGGCTCTTATAAGCGGTGGCAAGTAAAAAAATCACTTTTTATCAAAAACAAAAAAAAATGCTAGTAAATTCTTTCAAAACCTATACTAAAACATGTAAAAATATACCATTGTTAACTTTATGTTTTGAAAGTTTTTACTAGTATTCTTTACATTTTTTCGCTAAAAGGCCAATAGTACCTTTCAAATAACCAGTACTTTGCTTTATTAGAGAGTTGAGAAAAGCTCTCAAAACTTTGAATTGACGTACCTAAAAAATGTTGTAAGCGGTAATAACAAAAACAAGACCAGCTGTTTTATATATAAATGACAGACCTGTTGAACAAGTAGGTACATTTTGATACCAGGGAGTTGTCATGAATGAACAAAATCTGAAAATCGAGATCAAAGCTAGAATCGAGCAGACTCGCAGAACTTTCACCAGCATGAAAAACTTGCTCACCGCGCGCGACCCAAATCTTCTGCTCCGTGTGCGATTATTGCGCTGTTATATTTTTCCCGTTTTATTCTATGGAAGCGAAAGCTGGACATTCAAGCAGGAGATAAAAAATCGTATAGACGCCTTCGAAATGTATCTATACCGAAGGATATTACGCATCTGATCGATGGCAAGACGGACAAACATGGAAGTCCTCAGGATGATGGACAAATATTGAAACCTGTCAAGGAACGGAAACTGCAATCTATCGGACACATCATGCGTGGTAAAAAGTATGAGATCCCCCGAATGATCTTCAAGGGGAAAATTGAGGACAAAAGATCAAAAGGACGATACCAGAATTCATAACTGAAAGATCTGAGGAGACAGAGATGGCTCGGGCGAACATTGACACATAATCTTTCAATTAAGAATTTTATGGACTATCATAAAATTCGGCTTGATCCAACACAAACTTTTAAAATTATGTTTTCATTAAAACGTGCAATTGATTAAAACCTTAGAACTATGTTAGAGTAATCATTATAAAATAAGCATACCACAAGCAATTGTTTTGATTAGATCCTCTGGTTCTTTATCATGAAAAACTCTATATGTATTACTTGTAGTATCTCCAAGCATTTCTTTAACATTTTCTTTAGTAGTTGGTTTAGGATGTTTTTTCAATACTCGCATTCTTTCTTCACTACTATCAATGATACGTCCTTCTACTTCTTTTACGGACAGTCTTAAATATCTACAAATAGTACGAAAAAATCTATTAAAACCTTAATATGTATTCATTATTTAATTTTATTTTCAACGACCGGTTTCGTTTTATCGCATCTTCAGGTTGCTTAATTCAGGAATGCTATTTGTTAATTGGAATTATATTGGTTGTTTACTGCTGCTGTCATTTTAGATCGTTTGACAGAGCAGTAAACAATCAAAATAGTTCCAATTAACAAATATAATTCTTGAATTAAGCAACCTGAAGATGATGTAAAGTGAAACTGGTCTTTAAAAATAAAATTGAATAAGGGAGTACAAAACTCTTTTAATAATAGTTAATCAACATTATTATGGATCAAGAAATTTTAGGACACATTAAGGTGTTCCTTATTTTTGAATATCGTTAATAGCTGAAGAAGGGAAGAATTATGTTATTATTGCGATAATATTGCAAATCAATATCTCGAAAAAGAACATATATTGGACAAGGCTCTGATCATTTGTTGATGAACCAAAAGAGAATGAATCGTTAGGAGTATTCGTACATGAGTAGGAACCGATTTTTTCGTTTATTGTCACTTCGCCCAAAATTGGGAAGATCTAGAGGATGGTGGCCCAAAATTATCCCCCTAAGCTGGAAATGCCTGTATAAAGCACAGTATACACGATAAGAAGTTCAAATATATTTCTTTGGAATGTCGGTACACTGTACTTAAATATTGCCTTACCAATTTCATGATATAATAGGTAAGCAATTTTTGGAGGGCAGTAATGTAGATGTTTGCAAAAGGATCGTTTTACTCTGATGGGTTGAGCAAAATGATCCCTAAAGTAAGGCAAAATGATCCCTGCTCTAGATGAATTTTAAGAGTTTATTCGTAATAAAACAACCAATTAACGACAGTACAACAAAATTACTTTATTGAGTTAAACCAAATGACATTTAGTAAAAATAAACTTAAATCGCTGTGTAATAAAAGAACTAAAAAAATATCAAAAAACGACAAAATACAAAAAATCTGAATTGAAACGCTAAACAAGTTGATATTACTAGTTAAAAGGTTTACTCACTTTGTTCACCTTGACAAAGTCACAACAATATGGATCGCAGTCATTATCGTCGATTCCCGCACACTCTTTATGTGCCCAACGATAACACATTGAGCACTGCACTCACCTTTCTCCTGAATAAGACTGTAGAAATGTTTCGGTACAAATAAGACATTCTGAATCTTCTTCCACTCGGGATTCCTCCGAAAATTTCTCGTCATTTTTGCCAGATTTTCTTCTTTTATTATTCATATATTTTCTCACACTTCGCCTTTTATTTATTTTCTTTTGGAACTGTTTTTTCTACGAATTTATTCTTATTCTTTAAAGTTTTTTCTTTGGCCTGCTTTTCCTTCTTCTATTGTTCCTCTAACAATTGAACTTTATACGGACTGCTTTTCAAAACTACTGTGTGCCTCCAAACTTCGTTACTTTTGAACTACGTTGTTCTTGTGCGATTTTAGGAAGTGGATGAACATCATTTGGCCGAATGTTAAAACCACTTGATGCCCTCCATGTCGAGGGTTCATTAAGCGAATCTAAGGATTGCGTAACAGTTGTTGGTAAAGCGTCATTTTGCTCATTGCTTTCAATACTTTTTTCATTGGCCTCATCATTGTGCTCATGGATCAAATTATTTTCATCCTTGACTTCTTCATTTTGTTCATCGACCGCATCATTTTTCTTGTGGACATTGCAATTCTGAGCTTCTTTTTGCTCAGTCACTTCAGCAGCTGCGAAATCAATGTCAGTGAAAACAGCGGGGTCGTACGGAAAAATTCCAGTCTTCTTGACTCCGTTAATTGCGTTAAGTCGTGTGCAGGCCTGCATGTAAGACTCGTTGAAGACTTCTGATATTTGGAAAACGGTTACAATCCTTCCGGGGTGATTAGTAAGCCTCTTTTCCAATGCTTTATCGTGGTAGTGATTGAGCAGATACATAAAACTCACGTCTAACGGCTGAAGTTTGTGGGTGGTGCGAGGCGGTAGACATAAAATGGTCGCAAAATTACTTCTGACTTTTTCTATGACACCTAAGTTTCTTTTGAGCGAAAGGTGGCGAAAGGTGGCCAAGAAGTGCAGGATCCTCTTGTGAAGGCTTAATAAAAGAAAGAAAATGGTCAAACCACACCGCAAAAACCTCAAGTTTCATTCAACAAGAATCGTTGCAATAGAATGCTGTTCCCGGTGGTGCATCATCTTTCAACTCTTCTTTCATTCGCTTACGAGCAAAAATAACCATAGGTGGAACATAAGAACCAGATGCAAACATACAAATTACGCCAGTAGTGGACATATCTCGTCCTGCGGATACAACTCTGCCAACTTGTTTTCTACCTCTTTAAGCTAGAACTTTCAATTTTTACGTGGACCGTACTCAAAGATGTTTGATCAACATTAAAGATCCTGTGTGGTGGAAATTGTATTTTGTCTTTAGCATTCACTGTCTTTAGCAACGTGAAAAATTTGATCAGGACAGGCCGGTTAATAGCACGAGCGCGAGCCACTGATGTTGAATCAGATGATCTTAGTGAAAGTTGAGGGTGGCCTTTGCGAAAAGCGGTCAACCAATCTTTGCCAGCTAGACATGTTGCCTTGGAAAAGGGATAATCAATATTATTTTTATCTGCAAGCTGATAAGCAATCGATCTCACATCCATAGTGGTGAGACCATTCATTCTGCTTTCTAATGGAACACCAAAGTTTTTGGCTGCAGTTTTCTAAGCTAAGCCACGACGGATCTCTTCTATTGCTTGTCGCATTTTATCTTCGTCCCATAACTGCCTCTCAGTTTTTCTTTTATATTTTTAAACCATGTTCTTATCTGCAGCAAAAAATAAAACGATTTCGTATTTGTTAAGGATATTAGAACATTTATTGAATACTAGATGATAACCCGTCGTAAAACGACTATCCATTACCAGGTCATATTTTATTTACACAAATGAGTTGGGTTATTTGACCCCTACCGGCGTTTTTCGTAACCCAAAAGAGTTGGGTTATTTGACCCCTGACGACTTTTTTCGTAACCCAAAAGACTTGTGTTATTTGCCCTCTACCCTACCTTCATTTTTCGATAACCCAAAGAAGTTGGGTTATTTGACCTCTACCTTTTTTTAACCCATGGAAGTTGGGTTATTTGACCCCCACTAATTTTTTTGTAACCCAAAAAACTTGGGTTATTTCGCTCCTACCGGTGTTTTTCGTAAGCCAAGAAACTTGGCTCAACTTGGGTTCACTTGGGTCAACTTGGGACAAAAGCGTTCCAGACATACAAACGGACAAAGCTAGACGTTTATATATAAGTATACTTGAATTCTTTTATTAATAGTAAGAAAGTATATGCGTTTATCTTGAAATTTATGGGTTTGGATTTTATTGGTTCAGACAGAGTAAAGTAGAAAATGAAGTTATATAATATAATCTAACATAATAAAAAAATTTAAATGCACGCCACTGCTAGTATTGAATGTAAACTAAACGTGACGTAATAAGTATCAAAAGCGTTCCAGACAGACGGACAAAGTTAGACGTTTATATATAAGTATTCCCCCCTCCCCTTTATTATTTTGTTGTAAAGTTGTAGTGAGAAAAAAATAAATAAAGTCGAATGGGCAAAATGATCCCGGATCATTTTACCCAACCCAGTAAGGGATCACTTTGCCCGCAAGTGTACATAGCATTAGGTTATGGTAACTTACCTCGTTCACTTTCAGTAGTCAACTAAACATGGAGACTCGACTGACCCTAGTCACCGACTCAAACCACAGAGGGCAACATTGGTATTAAAAATAAAAGGGGGGATCATTTTGCTCGCAGGGATCATTTTGGGCCACTGTCCCCTATATGATCATAAAGACATATGAGCAGCGTACTCTAACTATTTTTTTATATTGTTATTCCAATCCATACAGTCAAGAATTAAATCTACAAAACTAGATTTTGTTTCAAGTACTTATAATTTATACTAACTTGTTGCAATGCAATGAATGTTCACCGGAAGTTACAGTTAATATATTTAACTGAGATTCATTTTCGTCATCAGATAAAGGTGGTGCCATTTCTATATTATAGAAGAGGTGTGAATCGATAAACGTCATATTAATGGAACAACCATTTCCAGCTCCACAACCATTGTCCAACAATATTGCTTGACACATATCGAAGGTATCGGCCGCGAGTAATGCACGAGTCAAAAAGTGGCGAGCTTAAAACAATTGAAAGCTTAAAGAAATAAATTGAAATAATAAGCTTTCAATTTATTTAAGAACAAATAAATTGAAAGCTTAAAGAATGCAGTAGATGAAAACAATTAATTAGTTAATTAGCAACAATAATTCGGTGAAAGATTATTAGGATCTTTCAGGCAATATATTTGATTATGAATGAGATACCAAAGCTACTGAAAAAGTTGTACGCCCAGACTGCATGGAAGTTGTCCGCCCAGTAATCCAGGCTGGCAGACATACCCATGAAAGCTATCACTTGTATTGCTAGATGTCAAAAATTAGTTAGTGCAGCGGACTGGTGCATTATTAAAGAAGCACTTGGCACTAAGAAACTTTCCCAATATCTACGGACAGCTACACCTATCTGATTATCAAATAGAGGACTTACGTGCAGCATGTTTGAGGGCTGCAATGAAGTCTTATAAATTTATTTGTTCCATAAAGCCCCACTCCGTGGAATATCATGTACGATATGTAGATAATTATCACGCTGATACTTTCGTTTTGACGTCATGGCAAATCATAAGCGTGACACAAACTTGCAAGAACACCTCAACATAGCAAATAGCTTACTTCAGCCATGAATTAATTTGTATAAACTCAGGCACAGTCCTAAAAAAATGCAGGCCGTATAACTCATGCAAAGTATGAGCTCACTCAGAGGAAATGCAGGTCCAAACGTTTCACCACCCACCAGAGTTTTGCGGGAACGCATGTTGTCCCTTGGATCACCCTTCTGTACTAATGATGGGACAGTGATTATGAGGAAATGTCATCAATTCCTCAACGTTTCAACTAGGATGAGCTACCACAGATCTTAACCTGTTAAAAGAAGCTTCTGAATTATTGGCTTCCAGGTTAAACGAGAAAAAATGACTAGAACAAGGAATCGAAATTACCTTTTACCTCACAAGAGAAAAGGGTATGCTACCCTTTTTCTTTCAAGAAGACAATCACAAAATTAAATGACTACTGGAATAAGTTCGTCTTCCTGAATATTTTCCAGATGGTTAGCGCCTATTTGTGGACAGCTCAAAGCGAAGTTCGAAATGTGTCACAAAGGGAACAAATATGGTTCAATACCAATTGCTCACTCAACGAAAATGAAAGAAGAATGTAACATAATAGCTTTGGTCTTGGAGAATATATAGTAGGTATAGTAAAAACGGTAAATTTTCTCATTAGACAGCAAAGTGGGTACACCAAATATCCTTGCTTTTTGTCCCTCTGGGATAGTAGAAGCAAAACGCATCACTGGGTTATAAAAGTGTGGCCTAAGACAGAAAACATGGACGTTGGAGAAAAGAATGCTATTAACCACCCCATAGTTGTACGAGAGAAAATTATCTTTCCTCCCGATGGAAAATCCTATATTGGACGATACGCACGACACGATACTGCCGGACTCCTACCGACTAAACTCCACCCCCTGTCTCTCCACGTACTTTCTGGTATCCGCGTAAGCATTTCTTCATCTAATGCGTTTCCTAAAGGCCTGTGATTAGTTGTCTTACAATTTTATGCTTAGGCATTCCAATGATTGATTGTTCCATGTGTCTTTCTAACTCGTTTTTTATTTTGATCTTTCTTTTATGTTGTAAACACTCGCAAGCGACTTACCTTTCTGTGGATATCTTTTATCTTCCCATTTCTTTCCCCGGCTTTCCATTCTCTTTTCGACGTTAACATCCAGATTATGAGGTTTTCACTAAAGATTTTATAACATATATTCCTTTTTAGTTCTTTTCTCTCTATTTCATGCGCTGCGCAAAAAAAATGGTGTGCTCCGCGTAGTCGATATCTTCATTGCATCGTTCACAAGTGTCCGAGTTTATTTTTCCAATCCTCTTCAAATATTGCGCAAAGCATTCCCCGTTAGTGCTTGAGCAAGCTTATAGCGTATGCTCGCATAATCCACGGCTTAATTTCCGGGAGTAGCTTTTTTGTTCAGATCCCTTTGTTTGAGGCTTCCCACTCGCTTTGCAATTCTTCAAGCAATCGATCTCTAGCGTGCCTTTTATATTTTTCCGATATCAGAACTACAGTCTCTCAGGCTCAGTCTCCTGTCCTCAAGACTACAGTCTCTGATCAGGACTACAGTCTGACCATGATTTCACTGTATGTCATTTTTCTTTCTAATGTGTCTTTCATGTCTTTTGCTTGTGTTCCTCAGCAAATTGTACTAGAACTTCTTCTTTCGTTGCTTTCCTGACTAGCTCTATTTTAGCTTTTTCTTCCAGGGTACGCTTTGCGTTTCTTTTAGAATTTTACTGTACTTTTAATTTTGGCTAGTTTGGAGGATAACTGATTCCAGTGGAGGCTTCTTTCTGCTATCGTTGCCTTTCCCGTTCCTATTGTTTATTTTGTCCTTTCCTTTTCCCATTGTTATCCACTTTGTTGTTTCCCTAGGTTCGTCATTTTCCACACTTGAACTCTATTGTTCTATGGGGTTTTCTGTCCTGTCGGCATTCTTACCCCTTGTATTTCATTAGTGAGAAGCCTGGATTTCATTTAGTTCCAGTTGTTGCCATATATTTAGAAAACTATGTTGAACTGGTAAACAAGATGCTTAACACTTTCAAGTTGTAACATGAGTATTAAGTTACACTATTTACACAGTCATTTACACCGTTTTCCTAAATAATTTAGGAGATACCAGTGAGGATCAAGGTAAAATATTTTACGATGATATTAAAACTATGGAGAAAGGAAGGTACGCACATGATGGCAGATTATTTCTAGAGTTTAAAAAGGGACTGTTCCAAAATACATTCAAGAATGTTACAGAAACGAAGCTTCACAAGTGTTCAATGACTCGTTTTGTTTCACCAATAATTTTTTCCTCTATATTTGCATAAAATAAGATTTGTATAATACGAGGGTCAGTCGAAATATGTCGGGACTAAATATGAAAAAAACATTTAATACCCAAATAAATGGGTTTATTGTTTTTCGAAATATTCACCGTTACATTCTATGCACTTTTGCATACGTTGAAACCAATGACTGAAACATTTATTCCAGTCGGAAGTTGGCAAATAATCGACTGTTGCGTGAGGGGTATGAGGTGTAGCATTATCCTAGTGAAGATTGATTGCACGTTTAGGGTTGTTTTTTCGGCACTCATCAATGACTTGTGACAAGCAAATTGTTGTATACCATTCTGCATTTACTGTAGACGTTCCTCTAGAGCAATTGTAGGTAGCAATCTGATCAGATTTTGCTATGAAACATGCAATCCTTTTTTTAGAAGTGCTTCGCAATTTTGGTGGGTAAAAGTTCATTTTGAAACATCCACACTGTCGACTGTTGCTTTGTTTCTGATACGTAAGAATATATCCACGATTCATCACCCGTAATAATGTCATATACATGTTTTGAGTGTTCGTGATTGAATTTTTGAATTTTGTCAGCATTGCTTTACATAATTTCACACGATCGTCTTTTTGAGTATCGAATAAATTATGGGGTATCCAACCAGAACAAAATTTTCTTACGGCTAACTGCTTATACAAAATAGTATGTATCGAGATCTGAGGAATGTGCAAAGATGCCTGAATCTCATCATACGTTACATGACGAACCTCTTCAATCATTCGACGTACAGCATCAATATTTGCCGCAACAACAGCTGTTGCATGACGACCTTCCCTTGGTTCATCCTGAAGCGAAGTACGATCGAATTTAAACTCATGAAGCCAGCGATATACCGTTGTCTTGGATGGCGCTTCAGCACCAAATGCAGACATTAAACATTCCACGCACTGCTGTTGCGTTAAACCACAACGAAAATCGTAAAAAATCATTGTGCGCACAATTTCACGTGTTAAATCCATTTTCAATATGACCCGCAAAATTTAATACGCCACTGTGTGATATGACACGGAATGATATTTTGACAATCAGACAAAAACGTCGCCATCTTCATATGTTGTACTATACCAGTGCGCATGCGTTGATAAACAAAATAAGCAGCGTTGCCAGATTCCCGAATTTTACCGAATTTCCCTCGTATAATTATAATTTTTTTAAATTTGATCCATGAATTTAAATTAAAATAATACAACGTATATTTAACTAAAAGATTATATCTTAGAAATGTGGATATTAAAACCTTAGATAAAGTAATAAATCTTAGACAAACAATTTAAAAGTAATATATGCGTGTATAAAATTATTAAATGGATATTTATACATTTAGCATAATTAGTCATTTATAAAACGTCCTTATCAATTTTTAATGTAAATTATTTGTATATTACATAAATCTGTAACATAACTGTTTAAAATACATATTTAAATAAATTTTAATTATTTAAAATATAAATAAATATCAATTAAAAGTTGTTTTGATTACAGCAATTAGCATGTAACAAGATCATCATAATACACGCTATATTTCTTTAATAAATAAGACCACTTCTTGTAGATATATTGAAAAATCATTACTTGTAGATTATAAATAACTGAATCAAACAACATCAAGTCCTCATACTCCAAGTGCTCCTGAATCAAGTGCTCCTACTCTAAAACAAATTGGTTTATTGAATGAAAAAACCACCTATAATGTGACGCGTTTCAATAACAACGATCGTCTCATCATCAGGTTTGTTTAAGAGTTATTTTAGATGTTCGAAAAAGTCAGAAAAGGAAAAAATATATATTGTTGAAAAATCGAACTACGAATCCGAATCGAACTACGAACTACGAATCCGCTATGAATGCCCGTGCAACCAATTATTAAAATTTCTCATTTAAACGTTGATTGTATGCAAATTTGCATACATTAAGACGTTATATTTTGAATTATTCGCTGTATACAGATATGGTATAATATATTGTATCAGCTATATGCATTTGGACTAATTAACACCTTTTAATGTATAGAAATGAAGCAAGGGACTTTAACAATCAAAGTTTACCTTGTATAACCTTGCATGGGATTTTTTTCTGAGAAGCATCGGACCATCCTGAAGATGGCCAAAATTTCCTCTACAGTGATCTTAATGGAGAAGGGGACTTTAATAATCAAAGTTCAACACCTTAACACATGTGGCTCATCTCCAGTATTAGAGTACGTACTAACACGATATATGAAGATAT
>WYDF02025310.1:0-19020 GCA_009867245.2 Adranes taylori | reverse complement strand
TCGTGTAAGTGGACGTCGTAAGCCATCGTCTAATCTGTGTCTTATGAATTCCTTTGAATTCAAGTTATTCCATCCTGAAAAAACTAGAATCTCCGAAACTTTACTTAAGGACACATCAGCAACCAAGCAAGAAGTTGAACAACCAAACAAGACCTTCGAAGAGATATCTTAGTAAGTTAGTATTTTGCTTAAGAAGTATCATATTCTTTTTTCTTTTTTTTTTCTAAATTAGCAGTCGTGGTTTGTTTGTAACTAACATATACTTGGTCTTCTTGTAAATAACACCATGCAAACTCAACTGCTATCTTACGTTTGAATGCAATAAGTCATTGTACACGATGAGTTCTACTTGGTAATAATTATTGATTTGATGCGCCGCGAGTTGTCATTTTATAACGAAAAATTTCTTTACGGAATGTTATTGTGAATATACAAAGATCATTATCTTATAATTTTAGTTTTTTAGATTTTATTTAGTTTCTTTATTTTACTTTTAAACGTGTCGACCCTTCCTTCGGCTAATCTAAATAGAAAATTCCGTACCTTATCTTGTACACGCGGAAATATAGAGAAATCATGAGGTGGTACGTTTAGACTATACGATGGATGGCCCATTATTTCAGTGAGTTAGCTATTCAAATACTCAATCTGCATTGTGCTTCAAGCGTTAGCTCGATGCAAGATGATCCTTCCTCTTAGATGTTTTCGCGGAACCTTTTGACGAAATAAACCGTATAGAATCTTTCAACACTAATTCTACGATGATAATTCTTCAGTACTAGTCAAATATGATCAGTGATTTAAAAAAAAATGTGTATATCGTTTTTTTTTTCACGAACAACTTTTATTCGGGCCGAGTGAAAGTTTCAAACTGCCAATTGTTGCTTCTTTATTGAGATTATATTGCAGGATTGATACAGTCTTATCCGATTTTTTTCTTTAAAATTTAATCAAATTCTAGGGAATTCTGTAATCTAATTCACTAAAAACACAGTTTACGTACCATTAGATATTTGTGTAAAATGGTCTCACTTGCTTTCACATCACTTTTTATTGCTTGAATACTCCAGGCACTAACATTCTGACATCCTACACAGTGTCCGACATTCGACACTAACATTCTGACACAGACACTAACATTCTAATTCTCGTTAATTATGTTCTGAACAACATCAATTTTCTATTCGAAAACTGCCATTTTGGTCTTAGGAGCTTCAAACTGTCACTTAAGGAAAGTCCACCACATCTAAATCAGTATCACATGATTGACATTGTCGAATGACTTTGGACAACTGATACAGGCTGAATGAACGCAACATTTCTACATAGGTTAACCCTGTAATGGGTTTCTCTGGTAAATTAAAACCACTAATAATGTAACATTTGTCGTACGATGGAACAAAATATAACCTATTCGCTAATTACTCGATTTCCTGACGTACATCGGTTTAAATATAATACTATTGGTTTCTCGCTATTATGTATGTTATGTTAATTCAATGTGAATATACAAATGTCTTATATTTTAATTTCTTTAACGCTGTGGGTCCAGATGTTTAAGTCTAATGCGTTCATTCTTAATTGTGTTTAGTGATGAAATACTGAATTTTTCTTATTATTGTGCTAAAAAATATGTGCTTTTCCTTCTATGGTATATGACAGATTATAAAATTACCAATCAATGGCATAAGTATGGTATTTTTGTATAAATTTAGTGTCTAATTTATAACACCATACCACCTGTGAAAATGTCGAATCGAGTAGAACTACCCTTCAAATTAGTGGGAATGAACGAAGAAGAGTTGTAGATAATTTTGTAGATGAATTTGCCGATATTTTGACTGACATTGAATCAGAAAATGATAGCGATAATGAACATATTATGAAATTAGGAATGTGATATTATCGAAAATGAAAATTCTATATAGATATATGATGAAGACAATGAGTCGACATAGCATTATCAGAGTTGAACCGAACAGATTCTAGCAAAGTGTATAATATAATATGGACCAAAAATCGAAATTTTAAGAATATTACAAGTTTCACAAATATGCAGGCATGCATTTTGCATGTAATCCAAGCTCTACTGATGACATCTTATACACTGAACAAAACTTCCACGGGCAAACATAAAAAATGAATAAGGCTGAAATAATTTTTTTTATTGGAATTAATTTATTGATGGCCATCAAAACCTTGCCAAGTTATAGAGATCAGTGGTCTACAGCTCCTGATAGACATGATCCCTACATTAGCAAATTATGCGCCTTTCATCGTTTTAGGTCGCTGTTATCAAATAAACATATTAACAACAATTATTCAATACCCTCAAAAGACAATCCACAATTCGATAAGCTGTATAAGGTACGGCCGCTTTTAAATATAGTAAAAGCTAATTTCAAAGTGTATTTCAATCTACAAGAACATTTGGTAATGGTCAATGATTAAATTTATAAAGGAAGATCTACTCTAAAGAAGTACATGCCAAAACCCCCAACAAGAGAGGATATGAAGTATGGATGATGGCAGATGAGTCGGACTGTTGCTTAGATCTTGTTATTTATACGGGGAAAACTAATAATATTGAGAAAAGTTTAGGGTCGAGACTGTTCAGTTTGTCACAAGTAGAGCATGTATCTGCGCGAGGTTGCCGGAAACTCAGATTGAACTTAGTCAGGAATATTTGATAATACCACTGCTAGAAACAGGAGACTTAGCATAGTTTTGGCAGTATTTCTCTAGAAATGCTCGGTACATTCTTGAAACATTCATTTATTTTTCTTGCGCCACCCCTTTTTTCATTCTGATCAATTTGCCCTATAAAAATTTTTTCTCCTAAAAACTGAACACGCCGCGGTGTCGATATGTGTCACAGAACACATATATGAACACGACATGTGTCACAGAGAGTCTTTAAATAAACTCTAACTCACTCTCATTAATCTGTTTCCGTAAACAACGCCTCCAAAATGTTTTAGTACGGCGTCAATCATGGCGTACATCAATTGTAAAATGAAAAAGTAAATTAAAATTTATTTCAACAACTAAAACAAATCTTATATATATAAAATTTAAATTTATATAATATAAAATTTAAATTTTTCCCAAAACGAAAATGTTAAGACATTAATTTGGTCACAGAGGCATTAAAGACATGCTGAAGGTATTATTTACTTGCTTTAATCAATTTGCTGTTATTAACTGAGCTATTTATTCAGTTCTTCTGAAGAAGGGGTAATTGTTTCCCCGAAATATATGTCAAGCATAGGCATTCAATGTTCCTCATAGCTGTGAAAATTGTAACTATTTATTCATCGGCTGGAGGCATTTGTTAAATAAATGGACTTTTGAAAAACTTGGTCTTAGTTAATTAAAATGAGGACTCCAACACTGAAACATATAAAATTCAATCTAATAAACTGTTTTTTTACTGATGCCGCCATGTTGAATAATAGCGTTCCTAGTGAGCATATTGGAAATGACGAACTTTTCACTGTTACCAATTGAAATTTAGAGTTCAACTTTCATGTGTTGCTGAAATAAATTCATTACAGCAATCGCTCGAATGTGTTCCATTCATTTCAATATTCCTTTGTATTAGCTTTTACTGGTACAACAAGAGCAACACCATAAGAAGATTAACATTAATTAAATATGAAACTGATTTTCGCTTTGAGAAAGTATTCCGTCGTCGGTTTTCCTTGGGTGTGAAGATAATTAAATACTTTTTGGGTGTTTTATTTTACAACAGTGTTCCTCATACATCTTGAGAAATTGTTCCGTGTTCCTGAAAAGGTTTTGAGCTAGGTAATTTGGACCCTTATCTATCTTCAGTGCAGTTTTCTGTTTTCATATTAATTTTCTGCTCGCTATTAGCTATTCATCAATAGATTTTATACAGAATACAGATTTCTATAGCAATCTTAGTTTTGAAACATGAATTTTTAATTGATTTTTCGAAAAAAGGTATGTTTTATTTTTATGGTCCGCAAATTGGTTTAAACTTTGGAAGTGGATATTAATGTACTTATTTAAATGTCATTTGTTTTTTTTTTGAAAGTACGATTCCACATAATGTATTATATAGAAGTAAATCATACAGGAACATTGGTTAATCAAAATTTTGTTACTCCATCAAATGTGGTATTTTATTTATTTCAGGTATACAAAGTCAGCATTCTCTTAAGGCTTGATGGTTTTTTATGTAGATCATACTACCTTAATTACATAATATTATTTTAATTTTTTACACAATGCACTATTTCGAACAAGAATTCTCGATAATTTAGAACAATCTCAAGATATTTTGCACTATAGTATCCCGATAAATTTAATTTATGTTGTGATCTTATTCTAGATGATAAGTAATTTTATTCGTGAATTTTTAATCTGATTTTAATTGTAATGTTATTGTTTTTAATTGTAATTGTAAACTATTGAACTTATAATAAGTTAAATTTTCAATGGTAATATCTCGAGTTTGCGGGACTTTCTGTGAGATAACAATAAATCAATAAAAGATTGCATAAATAAATCAATAAAAGACTTTAATTCTAACGATATATTAGAAACAAATGTTTTCAGTATTAATGCGGCGAGTTTAAAAAAAACATATTACAAGGTTAATCTCAATTGGCAGACATAACGTAAACAGTGTTATTTTCTACGATTAAGCTGGAAATAAGAAATACATTGGCGCGCCAGTTCCAGGTACACAACAAATCAATTGTAAATAATATAAATGAAAAATAACGCGAGGAAACGGCTCTAGGCACCTTTGAAAAGAAACACGTTACGACTTGGGGTTTGCCTAAGAGCGGAGAAAATATATCGTAGTGAAAATTTGGACGGTACAACTTAATTGTTTTATTTACCTGCGGCTTATTTAATGTGTGTGAAGATTACATCTCTTCTGTAACATATATAAATAAGTGGGCGAGGCCTACATATTTGTAAATTTTGTTATATAATTAGCGCATAACGGATTCCGGGATCCTCTGGAGAATTCAAACTTTCCAGTAAGTGCTCTTGTTTCTTCGGTCTTCTTCTTGTACGCGCAACTACACGATCCGGAAACAAGGGCTGTCTGCAGAATGTCGCTCCATATACAGCCCGATTTCGTTTCTAGTATTTCATCCCCTGTAATTTTAGTGTCTATTTTCTTTACCACTTCAGTGTATTAATTTTTAGTCCATGGAGGTGCGGCTCCAGCCTCTGCTTGTTTGATAACTATAATGGCGGAAGATCTAGCAGCACTTCAAGTGCCGCCGTTAGGATCGTTTTCATAACCTCTGGTATACTAAGACCCGCAGTTCTCTGTATGGAGGATAGTTTCAGCCTTGCCTTAACCTGGAGTGCCTTTTTCCACCACACCAGTGTCTCGTAAGCTATGGATGGTCTGATAATCGATTTGTACAACCAGTGGTAGAGTTTCCAAATATTCGTTGTGTTCAATTATTCAAATTATGAATACTAAACAAATCATCTATTCGAATATATTCGCCGATTTTTGAAGATAAAAAATATTTCAATTTAAAAAATCAAAATAAAGTTGTAAATATACTCGGAAATATGTAGCTCATTGTATACAGAAAGGTTGCTATACTAGCCGTCTCGTCTGTGTCACAGCCCGATGACAAATTAAAAAATATTATTTAAAAAAAAATCTAAAGTACACATTTATGTACGCATTATAAATAAAAACGACAGAAAAAATCAAAGAAATTTATCCACAAGTCAGAAATAAGTGTTAATGACGCTCTTTGATTTGTTATAATTGTGCCGCCTGTCAAAAAATTCTTTCTGATGCCGTAGAAGTGAGTTTTAGAACTAGCATGTGTTATAACTTATGTGTTTTATCATATTGTGAATTCAATCCTTTTGTAGAATGCAGCAAGGCTTCTAAAATCTTTCAGGATTTTTTTCGTAATCGGGAGGACTGTCTCAACAATTGAAGAAATTGTTACTTCCAATTCTTTTTGCAGATCTGAACTTAAGCCAGACAATTTTGTAAATCAGAACCTGAAGAATTTATTATTTCATTTGGACATAATAATATGTTGGGGTGTAATTTTTGTAACAATTTTATTCGCAATGATGTTGGGTCCCTTTTTCTTTTATTTTGTCAGTTAAGGTGTATTTAAAAATTTTAATTGATATATGAACAACGCCAGTTCCCAAGTATATTAAGACTGTTATTTGTTCTACATTTCGCAGTTCATCCATCCATTTTTGTAGAGCTGGTGATAACTTTTTGCTCATTTCAGTTCCTATTTTATTATATTGTTTCAACAAAAATGTGTACACTCTTTCTTCTGTCTATAGAGTAGCATAATTTTTACTCAATGTTTTTATTGCAGTTGCCATGGGAGCAAGAAATCAATTAAATATTGAAATCACTTTCACTTTTTTCTTCTTAACACTGTGTGTGGCATTTTTATAGAAACATTTCATGACTGCGAAATGCAATCCACGAGTATGATACAGCTGATTAATTATATCCAAATAGCTTCCATGTTTCTTCAATACGGCTGCACCATCGTTGCATGAGCTGCACCATCGTTGCAACGACATCTTTTTTTTATATCAATATCGAACTCCGCAATTTTTTTCTTCAACCATCATCTTGAAATATTCTGCATTGGCTTTCCCTTTAATTTCAGACAATCCCAACACATTGAGTTAAAAACTCTTCTTGTCCATTGGAAGAACATGAACTGTTACGTTCAAATATCCGATATCCGGTTTTCATTTTTTAACGTATCAATCTTGATCTTCATTTCATTTTCCTTTTCTTCATGAAATTCGATCATATGTTATGTTACAGTAGTTGGACTTCTTGGCATTTAGATTTTTTCGAAATGATGTAACCATCAGCAGCCTTTGACTTGGCAATAGCATTGATTAACACACAATCCATAGCTGCAGCTCTGGTTAAAATCACATTCAAAGATTCCTTTATTATTTTTACAAAATTCATATGGGGTTTAGTACATTCTAATGTCTCTAAAAAAATTATACCAGCCTTGATATTTTTACAGCTGAACGACAGCTTTCCAAATATGAACGAATATAGTCGAATAATTTTACAGATATTCGAATAATGAATAGTTAAAAAACGAAGAATACTCGTATATTCGAAATGGAACCTGTAGCTCACAAGTCAAGCTTTATGCAGCATTCTTTCTGATACATTCGTTTTATAACTGTGGAAATTATAACCGTTCTATCTATTATTCTATTTAGTTGCATGTTCCAAGTAAATTTGGAATCGAGTATTACTCCAAGATTCTTTATTTCTCCCTGCAGCGGTATTTATGTCCCATGAAGTTTTAGACTTCCTAAGTCGCCTAGATTCCTTCTTCCGGTAAATGCTATAACCGAAGTCTTCTGAGGGCTAATTTTAAGGCTTTTGTTCTTGTCCATTTTTCAATCACGTTAACTTTTGTGAACTGCTTCTTACATAAGGTCTCTAACAGTTTAATTGAATTTGTCTTAGGTTGTGATAACGATGTCATCCGCGTACCCAACAGACTGTGCAAGAACTTGTCCACTACAAGGCACCACAGTATCGGAGATAAAACTCCGCTCTGTGGGCAGCACCCCCGATACTCGCACAAAGCTTTTTTTCCCAGCAAGTTCCGCATGTACGATTCTAGTCTCGAACATCGACTTGATCCACTCATCGCAGGTTGGATCGACGTCCCACTCCGCCGCGTATCTCGTAATTGATTCAAAGGAAGTGTTGTCGAACGCTTCCTGAATACCAAGGAAGACGCCTAGGCCGACCTCTTTATTATCTATTGACATGGGCTCCTGAATTAGAATCCCATCTTTAATATACCGGTTTAATACCTTCTCAAAAGTTTTGAGAATAAATGACATGAGACTTATAGGTTTGAAGGACTTAGCCAGTTCAGTTTTTTTCCTGTCTTTGTTATAAATACCACCCTTAGCTGACTCCACATTCATGAAATTTGTCCTAATGTAAGGTTTATCCAAAAGTTCAGTGATAATCCTGCCTAAACGTTCAAACCCCTTTTGCAGCATGGTAGTATCCCTTAAAATCGATAAATTCGTGCCTGCCCTTGCAGTGGCCACTATGAAGTACGGAATGTTCCGACTGTCCGAGTCGTTTGCACTTGTCACTACAGGAACGAAATCTTGAAAGTGTCTATCTATCAAACAGTTCTTCCAAGGTCTGCCTTTTACTTCGCGTATATGTGTCGTTTGCTTTGCGCAGTGTATCTATTGCCACGAAAGGTCGAAAAAGTTTTTTGTAGTTTGACTGCTAGGTGAGTAATTTCTATACGAGTTCCAAGCAGGTTGCGATAAAAGTCTTTAACTTTTGTATTGTGACAAAGGTAGGTTTGTTGCCTGTGTTCATTATATCAAAGGCCTTAGTTATAATTTAATTGAGGAGTGACTCACTTCTTCTGTTCGTATCTGCGCTTTGCCAGCTCTGATGGTGCGCGCTCACATCGCAGCCTAGGATTAGCTCAAATCCAGATTCTTTTCCTTTGTAGTCCATTTCCTTTGTTGAAGTCTTGCTTTATTACCCTGATTAATGGCTTTAAAGACAGGAGTCAAGAATACGCAAGCCTCGTCACCGGCTGTCAAGCAGCACGCGACAAGGCAGAAGCATATTCGAGGCCGACATCACTTTTAACATCACTGGATATGTGAAAATCTGAATATGTAGAAACATGAATATGTAGAAACGGAATGTTAGGTATTTGACTAACACAATATCACCGACACAGTATTACAATTTATCCACTTTTTAGAAAGAGATCTCAGTTTTCTGTTTGAAAAACTTTTACACGCGTCCCTTTTGCATTTCATACGCACCTTTGGCTATTTTCAGTGCAATTTGAGGAACAAAATTGTTGTCTTAAATTATAACACTTAAATTACGATTAACGTCTCCGATCATATATAATTCACGTTCAAAATTCAGGAAGGCGAAGGTTTTCCTCAAGGAATCCACACTAGTGCATTCAGAGCGAAATTTATGTACGTAAATCGTTTTTCTACGTTGGATGCAATCTTTTCTTTCGACCGGGTTTGGTTCTAAGATGTAGTAAGGGAAGAAACATTATTCATAATTGAGAATCGATCAAATACATTCCGTTACGTCACTTACGAATTGAAAACCTTTGTCTAAAATAAATCGACGGGGCGTTCCGTAAAACAAAAACACTTCACCGTTTAAAACACGCGAACAAGTTTTACTGATAGCTTGATATATCGATCTCCTGTCCACGGAGAGTACCCAACAAAGTCTATCTTGAGGAAATCGTAGCCGATGTCTTTCCGGCCGTAGTGAGAAGCTTTCGTGCTTTAGTGGAATTTAAATTTCTTATCTTAAATTCTCCGACACAACAAAGTGAAATCCTCCGGAGACAGCATGCATTCAGAATATAGGCACTGCACAATCAATTTATGCCTACCAAAAAATATAGGGAGACTTTGAAAGCCTTAGAAAGGATTATTTGAAATCTGTCGTTACTTAAAACCAACCCTCGAGACTATGTGCAAAATTTTAAATACGTTTTAGTATTTGATTCTACTATATAATTTTCCATTAACTGTATGACTCATTTGAGTGTCAAGTGTAAATGTAAAAGAATAAGATTCGTCATTAATTCTACACGTTTCTTATAGAATATATTGACAAGTTAAAATCATTTGCTTTCTATATGATTATTAAATTTTTGTGCACTACGGTTTTAAGTTTTCTATAGAATTTTAAGTAGAGTTTATTACATATCCTACATAAGTATAGTTTGATTTAAGTATAGAATTGCGTTATTTCAGCTTGAGCTGTTCTCAATCAAAACGACGCCTCTTTTTTATGGAGACCTACTTAACAGAAATTAGTGAAAATTGTACGTTTTAAAATCAAATGGATGTTTTTATAATTATATTGTCTTATGTATAAAATTTTGACTCTTCTATAAAAAAATTAGGCTTCTGTAAAAAAAATTAGGAATAAATTTAATTCACACGATGTGATTGTTTTTTTTTTTCATTAAAAAATGTTTAATTCAAACTCGGAAAAATTTGGTAATTTATTTCAATGTACCAGTTTATTCTGTGGGAAGGAAATCATACAAAGATACTACTTTAGTAACCAATTTTTAAAAGGAAAGAAACATTTTTGGAATTGATTCCAGCAAAGCGAAGTCCATTACTGGATGAAATGATGTAAAAAATGATAAAACCTCTTTTGGAAGAATAAAACATAAAAACAATTAAAAATGAGTGATTTAAATATATTTAATAACCAAGTAAACATGTCCTACAATCACAGTTAAAAAAGCATTTGAATAAAACAAAACTTAAATATTTCCTAATTTTTTAAATTATTATTGATAAGTACTAAGTACAGCACTATTACATACGTTCATACATTGTTTCATATTTGTAAAACTTTTCTGTGCAGATGCTCTCAAGATGAGGGGATCGTAACCGAAACCCCCTCTCCTTAGATCTACCTGTACACTTACACTCTCATAATGTGTGGCTTACGGTTAGGGTATTACAAACTTATCAAACAGACACACTGTGCGTATCTGTGCTAACCAAGTGACGAGCTGACTGAATATTACAGTTAGTAAATTAGTTATAAAACAGTAAATTAGTTATAAAATGATCAATAGAAACACTTTAGACTTGAGCATATGGAAGATGTGATGATGGACTTTTCCTCAAATTTGTATTGATATTTTTTTGTATTTTATATATTAAGTATAATTGATTTATAAAAATGTTTGATTTTGGTTGACAAGCATACTTTAGAGATCGCTGATTTTTAAACATGTTTGGCTACAGAAAATTGTCTGCCTGGCTCTTTGTTCAAATTGAATAACTCCGCTAAAAACTCAAAACATAATACACGCCTGAAAAATGTAACACATATTTAGTTTCCTTCATTTCAGTATTTTTGAAAGTACGCAATGTTACCACGTCTACAGTAAAATTTTTGCGATATCTTCAGAACCATTGCAGCTACAAGAAAGTAATACAAGAATATTTATTATAAACATAAATAAAGCGTTTTTGTTTTGCAAAATTTGTGGCCCTTCTCAAAAACGGGTACATAACTTTTTTAAATTTCTGCACTGAAAGATTCTATTTAAATTCTGAAATCTCTGTGGTACTTATCAATATTCGTATATTTTCTATAAATGTAGATACAAAAATAATGGAAATTTTATACAACTACATTAGAATATGTATTATAAGTTTGTTGGTATTGTACAAAGTTGAAAATCACAGCATTTCTAATACTACTAAATTACTTCAGTATTATATACTTCATAGCATGATGTCTGTCGTTATTTCTACAATGTTGATATTGGAAGCTTATTTTAATAACGTTGAATTATATAAATGAAGATCAGTTTCTATTATTATCATAACTAAAAAATTAATGCAAATATTCGTTTCCACTTTGCAAAGAAGTGGGAACAAAGCTTTTCAAGATTGCTTGAGATACGAGATAAGGCTAGAAATAATCAAACTTATTTTCTTACGAAGGAATTATTGATGGTTTTCGGTTGTCAATGATTCAGCGTGAATACTAACACATCGGTAATCTGTCCTACCCACAAAAAGAATGACACGATGATTTGCAGTAACTATCGTGGAATTTCCCTTTTGAACATTGCAGATAGGATCTTTTCGAACGTACCGGCAAGGCGGCTTGAAGACATATGCGCAGAAGGACTTGGACGAATACCAGTGTGGGTTTCGGCGCAACAGGTCAACGTTGGACCACATCCTGTCATTACGGCTGATTCTGGAGAAGTGCTAGGAGCATAATGTCAGCGTGCACTAACTCTACATTGACTACAAAGAGGAATATGGTAGTGCCAGGAGGTCCAAACTGTAAGTGATATTGGAAGAGATGAGAGTCCCAAAGAGGCCCATTAATCTGGTGTGTATAACATTACGTTAACAAAGGAATTTGAGGTGCGAAAAGCAGCGACAAGGAGATGCACTTTCGGCCTTCTTCAATCTCTGCCTGGAGCAAGTCATGCGGAGGATCCCGCTCAACCCACGAAGAATTATCTACACCAGATCCCTTCAGTACATGGCGTTCGCAAATGATGTTGTCCTTGATAGAAGCTTGGGAGCATTGAAAATTGCGCTGCAACATATGAGTGAAGGCGAGAGGCGCTTAGGGCTAAGAATTAACGAAAATATTAAATATATGGTCGGCACGAGAGAAAAGGAAAGGTTCTGCGCGGTGTATCACTTGGAATGCGAAGAAGGAAGACGCGAGAGATTTGGAGAGTTTAAGTACCTAGAGGTGGCTGAGAACAACGAGATCAGTACAGAGATAAAAGCAGGAATTGCCGCAGGGAACAAACAGATGCTTTTATGCTTTTAATAAGCTACTGACATTCTCAACCCTCTCTAGTAAGCTCAAGGTCATCGTTAACCGAATCATAATTCGACCAGCCGTGTTCTATGGATGTGAAACTTGGACGCTCACTGAACGTGACAAGAATCTGCTCCGTGTGTGGGAAAGAAAGGTGCTGCAAAAGATCCTCAGTGCGATTTCTGAAGATGGCGAGTGGCGCATTCGAACCAACCAAGAAGTCTATCAGCTCAGTGATTTGACCTGGTGGCTGAGGGGATGAAGAGGGCCGCGGTACATGGGGCATGTTATAAAAATGGAAGGAGATAGAATTCACAAGACGACTCTGCCAGCAACCGGAGGGCAGAAGGAGGCCAGGCAAGCCAAAAATGAGGTGGATTGCTAAAGTTAGAGAGGATGTGCAGGCGCTGGCGATCCGGAGCTGGAGAAGGTGCGCTGCAAGCAAGGAAGAATGGACGGCTGCTGTAAGAGAGGTCAGGGTCCTACATGATCTGTAGCGATAGGAGAGCGAGTGAGTGTTAAAGTGTGGTCAAACATTCTTTCCGCCAATCAAAAGAAATCTAGAATAACCATTTATTGACACCTTGAAAAATATTAAATCTTTCCAGAAATGGTACTACTAGCAAGTAATGAATCTTGATTTTTCATGAGCGAAAATGAAACCAAGCGCAAAATTGCTCATTGGGAAACCACCCAAAATTTTCTTTACACAACAGGCCTAAAGAAAAGGAGCATTTGTAAATATATTTTTTTTTTGAAAAGCGCAATGGTGTTTTTGTTTTTTGACATCAATCTTGAAATTTAGTACACTTGATTTAGTATACTGAAAATTAAAATCAAGTGCACTATATATAGATTTAGACCATATTTTGTGAACGTATTAAATGGAAAAGGGCTGAACTGTGGCAGAATAAGAATGAATCGACGAAATTCATGATGAAGCTGTCAGTACTGATTCCAACAAGCTGACGTACTGATTCCATCAATGGAAAATTTCTATAGGAAGGTGTACGGATCGAGGCGCATATATTGAAAGGAAAATGTTTTTTTTTAATATCAAGTTTCAATATGATGAAAACTTTTACACAATCAGTTCGCTTAGTGTCTATCTAGCCTCATCTTGTGCAATTTTCACATTTTAATTTTTTTTGTGGATCTTTGATTGTACAGATTAATATAGATTGAGATCGCTCATTTAATTTAATGTAAGGTTCATTAGCTAGAAAAATATACTTATATCATCTAATTTATTTAGATTTGTTTCATATAGAATCTGAAAGTTTTTAAGCCCTATTTCAAAGAGCAAAATGTTTTAAAATTTATTATCAACAGTTTAACTTGAATTACGACCTATATAAGTTTCATAAAAATATAATCATGTTACACAAATAACATTATATATTATTTTATTTTTACTTACTAATGCAATTAATACTGACTATAGTACATATTATTAAAATAGATTTATAATATAAGTTGTTGATGAGTCAAATCAATTAATAATAACTTGAACTTTTGTTAATCTTCATACGTGGAGGGATTTTATAAATCCAAAACAATTTAATCAAACTTTAAGCATGTTGCCTGCAATCAGAAGAGATAGTTTACTAAGTAGAAAAAGTAAAATAGCCCGTCTGGTTACATTCAACGGTATTCTAATACGAGACGGCTGTACTACGAACTCGCGGTTCGTAAGTATTATGTAGAACCTTAGCGCTAACCTTTCTAAAAACCTTCTTTCGGTGTTGAGACCTGTAGCCACTGTTCCTGCAATCGTTATGTTTATTTGTTTTTACCGTACAGGAAGTTCCCGTGTAAATATAGTTACGACCCATGAAAGACGTGTGTAATTTGTGCTCTTACTGAATTATTTGAAATAAAAGACAACGTGCTCCACTAGATACATTTTAAAAACCTAGTTAGGTGAACTACCAGATCCGGTTACCCACAATGAATTGATAATATAAATTCATCTTAATGAACAAGGGACATTCTCATAGGATAAACACAGCGGGATCCCATTTCCTCCTCTGTTTAAATGGAGTAAGGAAGAGAGACATGGGTACTGAGACAGGCTGGAGTATTGTTTCCTCTAATAAGACATACGTATACTCTAAGTAGATATGGGGATAGAACTAAGACTCGTGTCTATAATAGAGCACTTATTCCTTGAAGGATACCTATTCTCAAATTTTTTAGCATCATTGACACACAGTTTTAGAGATAAAAAAATAGTTTTTAATTAATATTGATCGATTTGACTCACATCTCCGTATAGTTTTTGTCTTATATAAACATATGTAATAATGATAGTTTAAGTTTTAAATATTTGTTCTACAAAAATATCTATTAGAACATAATTATATAATTTTTACATTGTTTGGAATTGTGTATTACAGATTTATTAGCAAGTAACAATACATATACGTTTTACGTGTTATGAACAAACATTTCAAATGTAATTATAAAAAGATAATAAGTAGGCCTTGCTCCGGAGTACAACACGTATATTGCTAGTTCTTTAAGGTAAGATTTTTCATTTGGATTATAAACAAAGTAACAATATAATATCAATATAAACGTAAAAGTCTATACTCAAAATAATCTTAGTTATCTATTGCCACAAAGATTAAAATATGAAATAATTTCATGGATCAACAGGTATGTGCGTGACAATTAAATATGCATTCTCTGGGACGAAGGAGGCGAACTTCTGGAATGCGTGCCACAACTGGGACGTACAATTATATTGGTACGCGAGAAATAGCGCCACATCCCTCTCGAAATAACTTCACCGAGAGCATTTTATTAACATTAATAAATCAAATTCGAAAATTGGATTAAAAATAGAAAAAAACCTTCTTTATAGTTAAAGGCTAGATTATTGGACAAAAAAGTAAAAAATAATAAATGTTTGCTCTTAAATAATATTCAATTTATGTTATTTACAAAAGTAGTTCAATTTCTGACTAAATATAAAGTAGATTGTTGTGAATCTTATAAATCTCTACTAGAAAAAAGTCATAACTTGAACTACCGTATTACATCGAATATAAGTCGCCTTTTTTGTGCACTATTTAGAAATTTAATCGGGTGCGGCTTAAATTTAAATACCCTTCGCGAACTGCAAGATTTCAAACATAAATGGGTATTGCATATTACATCTATAATTGGTTACTTTTAATACGTATTTCTAATGAAGATTCTGAATGAATTAAATTATTATAACTATTTGTATTTTTAAATAGGCACGAGAGAACAAATATTAAACATATCGCAAATAGTCGAGAAGGCGAAACACTTGTGGGGAATTCTTGACAAAATGGGTCTACCAGAGCATCTAATTTACATGATCCAATCGCTGTATGAGAATAAGAAATGTTGAGTACAGTTAGGTGAAAAACTGTCGGGCACTTGTAAAAAGCAGACAGGAGTGTGACAAGGATGTATCCTTTCTCCACCCCTCTTTAACATGTACGCGAAGTATTTAATGAAAGAAGCAATTTTGAGAAGTGGTATGGCGGCCTCTCGGAACATAACGCTTATAGCAACGCCACCAGATGGATTAGAATGCTTCTTGCAACGGATTGAATCAACTAGCCGAAACATAGTCTCTTTTCGAATAGACAGAAAACCAAAGTCATGATAACGCGTCAAGGTAAGGACGTCTAGAATCAGACGGATGAGGCCGGGTGCGAGATGGTTGAAACGTCTCATTGAGATTCCGCGAACGTTGATAACTGCTCTAAAAATATATGGCGAGACAGAAACGTTACCAAAATCACAAAAATGAAACTGGTCAGACCCCTAATTTTTCCAATATTCCGCTATGCACCAGAAACGTAGACTATCATGGAGAATGATAAAGGATGGAAGCGGATGTTATGTTGAGCCCCATGAACAGTAAAGTGAACAAATGCACCGATCCTGACTGAACTGGGGATCCACACGGCTATTAAATCCTGTTTACCAAAGCGTCTTCAATTAGTTTCCGCATATCACGCCACGTGAGACGAGATTACAGCGCTTCATTGCCAGAGGCATGGTCGAAGATAAACGCTGTCATGGTTGATCCCCAACAAGATGGATCGTGTACAACCGGAGGCTCACAGGTCAATCAATGCACATATTAAGGTATGTGGGTAGAAATTGTCGGCGGGGTGCGATCGTCAGAGAACTGAATTAAAGTGCTACAATGCCTCTTACTAGAGGTATATGATAAAAATATATTACTAAAAACATGTTTTTCTTTTTTTTTTAATTTCATGATGTAACTTTCTGCATGGCGGCTTAAATTCACGGTACTTTTTTAAGTAACACATTGAAATTTATTTAAGGTCAAATATGTATTATTTTTCATTTTGTAGTGCAGTCTTTAATTTGAAAAATGTTTTTACTATTTCTATTTTTTACTTTTTAACCTTCTACATAGTAAAACCTTTTATAAAACTGAGTTTGTCAGGTTTGGTTGATCGGATCATAAAAACGATGTCGGTATTTGTAAACTCACGATCATAAAAAAAATTGTAAATTCAATGGTACCAGTTCAGATGAATCGGGGGAAGGGATTAGGTTGGTTGGATTCTAAAATAGATGCCAGTATTTTGAATTGTCATCAAAACTACACAAGTATTCAAAATGTGTGCTCAATTGAGAACGGGAAGAAGGTTAAACATTAGTTAGAAGGGAGGGAGAGAAAGTAAAAAGGATGCATTTAAAATAGGGGGAGTGGAAGTTGAAAGAGTAAAATCATATAAATACTTAGGTTTTGTATTGCAACAGAACGAGTTATGTAGAGATGGTCACAAAAAAGGCGAAGGGAGCTATGGACAGAATGAGGATGGTATGGGAGAAGAGGTTTGGTGAGTCAGTGTGTATGAGATTAAGGATTGAATTGTGTGTAAATAGGATATTGAAGTATGGAGCAAAGGTATGGGTAGAGGAGGAAAGAGAGACAATGGAGAGAGTTCATATTGGATGTATAAAAAAGATGTTGGGATTGGATATGAATACTAGGAATGATACTGTTATGGAGTAGTATCATTCGTAAATCTTGGATTAGCGGTGTGAAGAAAATGTTTAGGTTTGAGGGTAAGGTGTTGAGGGATGAAGGGAGAAGATTGGTTAGGGAAGTATACATTGAGGGAATGAAGAGAGGATGGTAATAAGGAATGGATTGAGTGTAGAAAAAAGGTGAATAGAAGGATTGGATAGTCGAGTGATAGTTGGTTAGAGAGGACGATTGGAGGGGAGGATGCTGTGAATGAGATGATGGAAAGGCAAGAATAAATGAAAGTAGTTAGTAGATATAATAGTAAGTTTCAGTGGATTGTGGATAAGGAAAGAGATTGCAAGTTATTTAATATCTGAATTACAAATGGGAGAAAAAAGAATTATAGCAAGGTTTAGATGTGGGAACGAAGAGGATGGAAATAAATATTGGATGAATGAGGAGGAAAGAATGTGTAGATTGTATGGAAAGAAGGAAGAAGGTTGAAGCCATTGGATAAAAGAGTGTGAGGGTATTTGAATGGGATGAAAGAGATTGGAGGACGGGTCTGGGGGAGGAAGATAAGGGTATAGAGTAAATGAGAAAAGTGAGGATGGAAATAAATAAAGGGACTTAAGAAAGAATTTTGAAAAAAAATAGATGAAGAAATTAGAAGCGAGGGATTGATAAAAAAAGGGTCGATTAGGTGTGTTGGAGGAGAGAATGGATAGTGTGGGTTGGGGGAAGAGGAAAAGAAATGAAAAATGGCTATTTCTTCTCCGAAGTTTATGTTTAATTTTAGATTAGAAGGATATATGTTAAATTGAGTTATTTTGTATTTATTTTGAATTATGATAGTTTGAATTGTATTCAAGCAAATAAAGGTTCATTTATATATTAGTTCCCAATTTGGTTCTTAAAAAAATTATAAAAACAGGTTTTCCAACAATGACAACAAACAGGAATGTGGAAACAAAAATGTTTGCCATCCGTGCTAGTAGAATAATTTTTAGGTTTACTTTATTCTACCATAAGTTATACACTTATGCACTTGTAACATTTTTTCCAAGCGTAATATTTTCCATAAATGCAGACGACATACTTCTCTCACCTCATAAAGTATGAAAACTAATTATGCCGAAGGCGGCATAATGGAAGCAAGAAGAAACCAAACAAACAGTGGTTGGTGTGATGCACAAATTGAAGATGTGTTTAATACAATTATAACGCCATACGCGGAAAACTGGAGATCACTGAAAATATAATAAATCATTTATTGTACAATGTTTTTAAAATGTGTGCAAAATTGTAATATTTGTTGTATTCTTCTTTAATTCTTTCCCAAAATATCGCGTACCTTTCTCAACCACTTGAGGTGGTACATTTTCGACCCATTGCTAGGAGGGAAAACTTTCGAAGACTAAAATAAAGAACCGAGCTATTTGACCCAAAACAATGTCCCTTTTGTTCAAAAATTTCAAAGATTAATAAATAATTTGTCATCACATTTAATGTAAAATTCATTGTGGTGAAGATTATTTTTTGTAAAAAGTTAATATTATTAAGGTGACCAACTGTACTCATTTACAGAGTTTTGTACTCTTTTTTCGCAAACCGTACTCTTTTCAAATCCTGT
>WYDF02025299.1:0-13020 GCA_009867245.2 Adranes taylori | reverse complement strand
AACCTTTATTGATTAACTCGTAAAGAGATCTTTATAGTGCGTGCCAACCCGCACACACTGGACCGAAGTTTTACATCGACCCCTATAGATGTGCATGATAAATTATAGTTACCTTCACCTTCCTCCTATAATTACCAACCTCGTTACGTGAGTTGCCTAGATTCGATCAACAACGCAAACCATTTCCTGCACATTTTATGCAATCGCAATACTTTGGTATACCTATCTCTGTTTAACGCATACTAAATATAGAAAAAAAATTAACTTTCCAAGTAAAAATGATAATTATTGCTTGATATTAGTATATTAAATATATTTATCAGAAGATTTACTTTATATATATTTCCAATTGACCAATATTTGACCCAGCTCACTCACCTCAAAAATGTGGTGAAGACTATCAAATTCAATGCAAACAGGTCAAAGTCAATGCACTCATCGCAACTCTGGAACCTATTCCCTCCTCACTCCAAAAAAGCCCTCCAACAGCTCAAAGGCCACCGTGAGCTCACCTTTCAACCGCGTTTCCGAAACGCACAGCCAAAAAACCAACACACCATTCTTACTCCCTTGTTGTCAAGGGAGTAACCCAGGACATCTCAGCCCACGAGGTGGAAGAGGCCGTCGAAACCGACGAAGCCGAAGAGTCCCAGGACCTCAAAGTCATCAGAGTCATTTCTCGAGAGACAAACAATCCCCTCAATATGATTCGTCTGATTACAAGCGACCGTAGCGACCGTAGCGACCGTAGGCCACTTTGTCACGCAGAGGCTTGTACGTCTATGGCCGCTTCTACCCTGCGGAGCCATCCCACAACCCGACACCAACCCCAAAGCAATGCACCAAGTGCTTTTCCATCCGCCACTCTGTGAGCGAGTGCCAAAACCAGCTGTGCTGCTCCAATGCGATTAACTCCACCTTCTGAAATTTCCGAGTGCCCTGCTATATGAACATTGCTCTGCTGAGCCTGTCACAGATCGTCTAAAATCTCTACAGTCTAAATATCCGAATACTCTAGTTATATCTTACGCAGATGACACAAACTTTTTAGTTGTAGGAAACTCGTTACAAGAAGCGCATCTAGAAGTAAATAAAGTATACAGCGCCACTACTGAATGGTCTATTAGAAATGGCCTGAGTATAAATAAAGAAAAAACAGTTACAATAAATTTTAAAACTAAACATTCAAACTCTGTTAGTATAACTCCTATTTCAAATTATGACGTAAGCTTGGAAACAACATCTATTAAAGTGCTACGGATTTTCATTGGTAGCGACATGAGGTGGTGCACACAAATTGAATATATATGTAATAAGTTGTCAAAAATGGTATATGGTTTGTTTGTTGCGTTCTCACATTGCAGTAGAGAGATTCTGATTAAGATGTATTTCGTCTATTTCTACTCAACAATGAATTATGCAATTCTTGTGTGGGTTAACACACTGTTAATGCAAATAGAATTTTTTTATTGCAGAAGAGAGCGTTGCGTATAATACATAACATTAAAAGTAGAAGTAGTAGCAAACCATATTTTAGAGACGGTTGGTTTATACATTTATAATACTCTATGTTTAGTTCATAAAAACTTGCATACGTTTAATAATAATGGTCATGGAAGAAACCATGATCATTTCACTCGACACAAATATTTACTGGACCTTCCTCAACATTCGCTTTCTTTACACACAGATAAAAAATTGTATAATGCACTCCCCATTCGCTTAATTCAAATAAGTATCTGTAATCTTTAAAAAAAAAATACTTGCCGTACTGCGGGAGTGTGCTCCGTATTCACTGAGCGAGTTTTACGATTTTTTATGATTTTGTGATCAGTAAAAATTTTTAAATAAAAATAAAAAGAGCTTTATTGGCATAAGATTCGCAATTAATTACATGTTCACATCGTGTTCTGTTAGTAAGTTCACAATATCTTGTATATCAATATTTTAAATGAAACAAACAAATAAAATAAAATAAATCCAACCCTTATAAATAATAATCATTAATAATATGGTTTACAAAAAAAAACAATGAAAATCAATGTAGAAGGAAAAAAAATAATCAAAAACAATGAAAAAGGGATTAGGGAAGGCCAATCCAACGAACTACATCCCACTCTTATCCGTAACCACCCCCATTCTATCATAAGTGTCCCTTACCTATATCTAACCTTAATATTTTATAAACGTTTAATAATCTCGGCCAATATCCTCTTCATGATCTTAATACCAATCCCATCCTTACCCAAGTATACCCTCCAGTCTTCCCCTATATCTTTCTCCATTCAATTACCACACATTCTTTCAGCCAGTGGCACCAATTCTCCTCTTTTTTATTACAAATTCTACACAACCTGTCCTGCTCTTTCAGCCAGTATTAATTGCTTATACCATTATAGTTGCTGTCCAAAATTTTACGATATTTCTCTTGCTTTTCAATATCCCGCATTCTCTCTATATATTCACCCACAGCATCCCCACCCTCAGTTATTTTCTCATACCACCTATTTGCCGACCAGAAAGTTCTCTGATTCAATTTTTTCTGCTATCTATCCATACATTCTCACCTTCAGCCATCCACAGTTTCAACATACCCTCCAAGTATACTTCTTTCACCAACCTCCTTTCTTCGCACCTCATAACTTTTTCCTCAAATCTCACCATTCTTTCCACTCCATTTATCCAACACTTGTAACAAAAGCGCCTTTCAGATCTATAAATAGGAGGTATAGTTTCCTCTTTTCAGCTATCTCCCTATTCATGACGTAGTTTATCGCCACTAAGCAGTCAGCAGTCCCTCTTCCTTTGATAAATCCATTCTGAGAGAACGACAAAAAAATGTTCTTCACTTCTTCCAACCCCCTATTTATAAACCTAGCAAACGTTCTGTATAACCCATTCATAATTGTGATACCCCTATAATTATCAACATTAGTTCTACATCCCCTCTGGTCACAGGCACAATTTCTCCTATCTTCCATTCAACGGGAACCCTTTCTTCTACTTTCATAATTTTGCTCATACCCCTGACCAATGCATTTATACCTTCTTTGTTCATACACTCCCAAATATCAACAGGCACTCTATTAGGTCCAGCAGTCCCTCCCCTTTTCATTTTTTCCACCTCACACGTGACATCACACCCCACCATCAAATCTAATATCATATATTGTACCTTCCAATATATTTTCAGTTGATGCTTCTCTCCTACACTTCGCCTCCCATTTTTGATTCCAATCTTGCATCTTCTTCTGATTCTACCCGTCAATCCTTTACTCCTCATATAACTCCACATATCGTTCTCTTTCGTTATTTTCCCTAATTCCATTTCATCCTTCCTTCTTGCCCTATCCCTTGCTTTGCTATACTCCATTTTTCACTCTTTATTGGTCCTTTTAACTCTCCCAATCAATATTCTTCATAGTATCTTATATGCCCCTCTTGGCTTCCTCATTCCATAAGTAACATCCTTCCTCTGTAAACCCACTATCTAAGTCATCCCCTTGTCCTACATTATTGTGTGCGCCTAAATTCCAAACTGATTCAATCGGGAAATGGTCGGAGCCAACCATGTCTCCTACTCTCATACTCTCTTGACAGCCCGCATTCGCGCATATAACTACATTGTCAACGAGAGCCTCCGCCATATCCCACTACAACCAGGTTCCCATTCCAATCATCTTCTGAACATTCATTTCCTCATCTTCCATCCATTTCAAAAACCTATTACCATCCGAATTCACAATTTTATCTCTAGATCTCCAGTCTACAATTCTCCCATTAAAATCACCCATAATTACTAGGTTGTTACATGTTTCTCCACTCATCCTTATCCTTTCACTCAATCTACTCTCAGCCTCTAACCACCCATTTTTTTTAAATAAACCGTAACGAACAACGATTTCATTTTATCCATCTCAACCATCCTACCATACACACCATTCCACTGCCATTTCTCCCTTAGCACCTCTTTTATTCCTCTCCGGACACCCGTGATAATTCCTCCACTGGCCCTACCCCTACCGTACACGCGCTTAGCCTCTTGAATATTCCATACAAACCCTTCAGGCAGATGCCTTTCAATTTCATCCCACCCAGACCTTTCTACCCATGTCTCAACTAAACCAATCACATTGAATGATTTTAAGTATTCAAGAAACTCGTGCTCCTTGATTTTATTCTTTAAACCAGCAACATTCCAACACATAGATCTCAGTTTCCCCTTATCTTCCCCATACTTATTTCTCCGTTCTATCTTATCCAAGTATAATTTCTCCCCTGAACCCACCTTTTTCCTATTTCCCTTCCCTAATTTGGCCTTCCCTTTCCCCACCCCGTTACTTCCTACCACTCTCCTAATATCTCTTTTCCTTCCACAACCCTTTAAACCTTTCTTCTCACCCTTCTTTCCTCTTATTCGTACATCACCTGTACTCAAAAAGGTCCGATTATCCCCTTTTCCATTATTAACTAGAGGACCCAGCACACTAAATTTGTTCTCCGCACCTTTTCTCCCTATTGTAACTCGTGTCCCACCAAACCTCCACTCTTCTTTTGATTATTACCATAACTATACTCCTCTCTGTCTCTCTTCTTTTAGTTCCCCATCCGTTTCATTCCATATCCAAAATCTTGGTAATGTACCTTGGTAATGTAATGACTCGCGTTATTAATTTAGGGTACCCAATAGGTTAGTTTATTTTATGTTTATTTGCCTCAAAAACACATTGCAGATGATATTTTAGGCAAGAATAAATTGCTGTTGATACGATTTTCTTTTTATAAATTGAAACGCGTTATTTAACCACCCATTTACAGACGCTTTTTTAAGGTCTAACACATAACTGGGTTGTAAATTAAAAACACGTTAAATACCGGAATATTGCTTTAATAGATCAATACCGATATACATGTTTTATCTCTCTGCTTCTAAGTCGTTTTCCACTTGATAAAAAAGTGTTGTGTTCTGGTTTGAGGTTCTGTTCTGATCGACCAAATAAGTGAAAGTAGTGTTTGTATGCACCATATCAGAGTTTTAGAGTTTGAAACAAAAATGCCTGGTATGCTTAAACGTATTTTTCAAATGAAAAATACGTTTCCATCTAATTCTGATAGTAGATAGCGTGAACGAAATCAATCCCGATGACAGTTGCAACCATTTTAACTGGAATTAGATTCAATTATGTACGATTTCAATTCGACTGGTTTTGAAGTCTCGCTTTTGGTATTACGTTTGTTTTTAGGTGTAGAATTTGAATAAAATGGCATAAACTGGATATCTGTACCGTCTTAAGGATAAAAGAAATATGAAAAGAAGTAGTTTACTCAAATTATCCTTGAAAAGCGGTAATTAAGGGATGAAATAAATTTATTTTCATAGTCAAATCAATAAATACTTTGTTTATATAGGACGATTACATAAGTAATTATTTGCTTATAATTAATTTTATATAAGTAATTATTTGTTTATACTCACTTATAACTCTACTAAATTATAATTCCTTTTTAGTTACAAATATTTGTCAATTAGTTGAACCTAAAACCCCAATCGTAGGAGACGAAAATCAGCATATGATAGAAAGCGAGAATTGCGTATTCCCGACACAATGGCAGGACTTCGATTCGAAATAAATTCCGTCTCGGTTTTTAATCTTCAGAATCAGAGGACAGATGTAACGAAAGTTCTATTGATGCTTTTGACACATGTCATATGTTCGAAACGTTATTTGTTTACCTCTCAAAAATATAAAATAATATATAACAGATAGTTTATATTTCATTGGATAGTTCCTAAAATGCAAGGAATCACTGACTGAAAATATACTTCCTAAATAGCATCAGCGTTTGGGCAAAATTGGGTTTAGAAAAGTATGAGTGAATTTAAATTGCATCATCTCGTGAAGGGCCTACTCCAAGCATTTGGGTACATTAATAGTGGCTTTTTATGAGACAGTAAAAATAATAATTTTTAGGAGTTCCTATGAGCCGGAAATATTTGTTGAAGACCTTCAGAAAACTGTTAATTTAAATTGTGAGAATAAAAATGTTTGCGTGCAAAGCATAATTGATAAGTTTGCCGAAAATTCTGGTCACTCACAAGCTTTGTTAAAGAAGTTTCAAGAACTTGCAGAAAAGGAGTAAGTAAATTTAGAATCAATTCAAATTGATATTTTCTTTAATATTTATGTCATGTGTAGTGTTGATAACTTGGGAGAGTATGTGAAACTTATGGAAGAGATATCAAAGGATAAACTGACAAAAGCATTATTACAAGAAACGGATCTATCGGATAATTCACATCCTGGGTCGAGCGGTATTACGAAAGCAGATTTGCCACAGGTGAGTTGTTAATGCTGATTTTTTTTTTCAATGATTGTAACTGATATATTAATACTATATTTTACGTAGTTGAACTTATAATATTTTACATAGTTTAGCTATGAAGTACTATCCATGTTTTTTTAATTAAAGAGCGAAATATATCTGACCGGATTCGTGCGGCAATATTCATTTGTAGCGGTCGGTTATTTCGTGCTCCATAGATTAAATTGTTTTGAATACAGTTAAACTATTGTTAAACTTTAAGAGTATTAATATAGTATAAGTTAAATGAATGTAATTGATAGTGAAATGGAAGGAAAAGAAGAAAAGCAATTAAAATGAAAAAAAAAAAATTAAAATAGGCTAACACGTGAAAACTGAAAAGAAAACTTGAAATTTAATAGAGTTTTATAGCAGCAAAAACAGTAGATAGCTGGTGTGTGTCTGTGTGTAAGCGCGTATAAATATTAGTATATTAAAGAACGTGAATATATAAATCTTCAGTGAAATAGAAAGAAAAATGAGTTAGGCAATTATGTAATGAGGAGTAGCAGCAGTGGGAGTAAGGAGGGAGAAGAAAGGGAAAGTGATATTGAGGTTGTAGTTCAAGCTAGAAAAAAGAAGATAAATGGAATGTCTTTGTTCTAAATACAAATGCTGAGTGAAATGAGGAGGATAAGGTGCGACCCGGAGGAGATTAAAGGGGAGCAAAAAACCAAAGAGAAGATTCTTACAGAATTAGAAAAGCCACTGAAGAATGGAGGTGCGCAATAAAAGAGAAAGAAGAGTGTTGGAATAAGGAGAAAAATGGAATTTAATAGAAGGTAAAATAAATAAAGAAAAACAGATAGGAGAATGGGTAGAAAGAGATGGAATATAGATGATTGATGGATCAAGGAATTAGTAGGGTGGGGGTAATAGGGGTTTGCGGAATGAGGGATGAGTAGGAAGAAGTAGAAAAATGAAGAAAAATAGCGTTTTTTCTCCTCGGAGAAGGTAAGGAAAGAATTTAAGTATGCAAATTGGTTTATATTTTGTACTTAATAATTCGTATATTATAATTTTTTTGTTTTTGTAATGTAGATAGGGATAAGTGATTTGTATTTGATAATGCTGATAAAGGTTTATTTATTTTTTATTTTACCTACATCAATTTGGGGGTAATAATGAATAAAATTAGAATGGAAATAAATAAAAGAATGTAAAATAAGAAAATAAATAAAAAAATATAGTATAATGGGTAGAAGGAGATGGAATATAGATGAAAGATGAATTCAGGAATTAGTAGAGTAGGCGTAATAGGGGGTTGTGGAATGAGTGATGAGTAGGAAGAAGTAGAAAATGAAGAAAATTAGTTTTTTTTCTCCTGGGAGAGGGTCAGGAAAGAATTTAAGTATGCAAATTGGGTTATATTTTGTAGTTAATAATTTGTGTATTATTATTTTGTTTTTGTAATGTAGATATGCTGATATGTATTTGATAATGCTGATAAAGATTTATTTATTTTTTTATTTTACCTACATCAATTTAGGAGTAAATTTGGGAGTAATAATGAATAAAATTAGAATGGAAATAAATAAAGAAGATAAAATAAAAAAATAAATAAAGAAAAAAGATAGTAGAATGGGTAGAAGGAGTTGATATATAGATGACAGATGGATTAAGGAATTAGTAGGGTAGGGATAATAGTGGTTGTGGAATGATGGATGAGTAGGAAGAAGTAGGAAAATGAAGAAAATAAGCTTATTTTCTCGTGGAAGAGAGTAAGGAAAGAATTTAAGTATGCAGAATTTAAGGGTTATGTTTTGTAGTTAATAATTTGTGTATTATTATTTTGTTTTTGTAATATAGATAGGGTTAAGTGATTTGTATTTGATAATGCTGATACAGGTTTATTTTTTATTTTTTTATTATACCTACAAAAATTTGGGAGTACATTTGAATTTATTCACACACAGAAATAGTTACAAATCATATGTCAAATCGATTATATGCAAAAGTTAAAAGAAAACAGCATGAACGGTTTTCGAGAACATGAACCTCCAAGTTTTTATGAGCACAACACCACGAATATTTGTCAAATTTTAATGTTTCAAATAAATTTTAAACTTTAATTGAGATACGGCCAAACGTTTTTACATTAAACAGTATTAACATCACGTTTTATTAAAGATAATGCAATGAGTTTAATTCTGTTAGATGTCTATTACAATATGTTACGTGTGTAATGTTTCAATCTCTTAGCTTAGCAACTGTATATTTCCGAAAAATTAAAAGCACTTATTTTCGCCATTTTGATCTAGAAAGGAAACAAATGGACAGTTTTTTCATCGCAGAAAGAATTTCTAGTTTTTTCTAGAAAAAATTTCTAGTAGTATCAAAAAAGTCTTATCTTATTTATATTTCAATGTTCCCGCTTGAGAACTGATTCGTAGAATAATTAAAGTACTATAAAGATAGAATAATTAAAGTACTAAGCAAAATATTTTTTACGGAACAGGTTAAGCATCGTTTAAAAAGTGCTACATCAGCTCAGTCAAAAGTTTCGCAACAATTTGAAAGTATAGCCACCAATATTAATAAGTCTAGTACATCGCCTGTAGCTAGTACTCCGTCATTGATCTCATGGTCGCAACGTATGCCGAAAATGTCAGGAGATTTTCAATCTAATGGACACTTTTTGGTTGAGGTGCATTCCAAAGCACTTGGCAATCTACCATTATCTCAACAAGAGAGACTCGTTGTAGTTGTATGTACATATTATTTAGTTTTCATTGCAAGCAAATGCTATTATTTTGGTATAAATTTTAATAAATTATTACTTTTGTTTTTAGGATCTAACAAATATTTTGATGGGTCTAGCCGGAGAAAATATTGTGCCGAAAGATATTAAGGATCCATACGACCCGCGAGAATTTATCATTAACGAGTCATTAGATCTATCTTTAAAGGCATTAGTTAAACAAATATTGCCACTCGCTGCAAATTATTCCATGGTTCAGAGATTCGTTGAGGAGAAAATGAAATTTGAATTTGGCCAAGTGAATAATGCTTTAGCTGAACGAATGGCTGATATTATCTTCGATTACAATGTAAGTAAATTTATTCTCGAATACTTGATTATAGTTTTTTACTATAATGTTGTACATAGTTTTATTTTTTGTAACTAGATTAATTTTTGTATTTGTCTTAAATTTGAAGCCTTCGAAAGAAAGTTATTTGTGGGAGAGTTGTACATCGTTAGAAAATATTTAAATGATAATTTTAAATTTGTTCAAAAACCAAACCTTGGCACTTTACCAGACATCTTCACAGCTATTCGCTGCAGACAACCTTAGTTTATGACCATTTTAGATGCCGTATCCTCTGCGTCGTGAATGCAGCTTGAATTTTCATTTATTATATTTTTAAAGTCATTTATATAAACCAGAAAGAGAATGGGACTCCTTGTGGTACACAGTTGTTGATTGATTGACACAGTTGTGACCTTGACCCTTTTGGTATACAGTTGTTACTTTTGTTGGGGTGGAGTTGGCCTCAGTTATTTTAACAGATTGAGTCCTCTCTGAGAGATATGATTCAATAAGACATATAGAAATTTATTTAAACGGGATCAATTCCTTATCACTATAATTTTCATTAAATAAATACATACACAATAATAAAATAAAATAACACGAAATAAAATATCACTATACCAAAATATACATATCTAACAGAATAGACTATGATGGGAGTAACTATGACTCTCTTCACGTTAGCTGGCTACTTGGACCGTCACTGGTAGCTGGCGCCGTGAGAATACCGAATATGGGAACAGATGTCGCAACTTATCGGGGCGGTGTTTTTGTACTAATTCCGGTCAATGCGATTATAATGTGAAGTAATCTGGACGAACCATCTTTATTTCTTGAAGTGTATCGTCTGGATGTTGGCTGTCACATTTATCCATATTACTTGATTCACTGCCATTCTGAATAAAGCTATTGATGTCATTCTGGGCAATGTTCGTAAATTTCGAAACCGCGATATTCGCCTCCGTCCTGCTGCTCTTCCACCTTCTATTTTCCCTTGTAGGATGAGTTGAAGTAGATGGTATTTCTCTTCCGGATGATATGTCCGAAGTATTATAGTTTCCATTGATACGTTGCAGGACTGTTTCATTTGACACGTGATGCACCCATGAAATGCTAGGCATGTGGCGATAGCTCCATATCTAAAATGTACCTATGCGTTTGCAGGACGCATCAGTAAGTGTCCGCGCTTCACCCCCATACAGAAGGGTTGAGAGTACGTAACATTTTAATAAATGCACTTTATTTTATGCACTTAGTTTTTTTCGATTCGGCACCTTGGTTTTGAGAGTTGTCCAAGGCTTTATTTAGAGTGCAGCCCAGGTATGTAACTGTCTCGACCATTGTGAGAGCTACGTTGTTAGAAGTAAACTCAAGATTGTCGATGTCGTTCTTACTGATTATCACCGTTTGAGTTTCTTGCAGTTTATCTTCATACCGTATCTATTGTATGCGTTCACCACACGGTCTAGGAGTCTCTAGAGTCCCTCAACAGTATCGGCCATTAGAACGCTACCGTCTGCATATCGCGGGTTGTTTATTAGTTCTCCGTTTATTACAAGCCCATCTTCTTTTTGTCTAATGCCTCCTTAAACAGATGTTCTGAGTGCAAATTGAATAGCCGAGCCGATAATATACACCCCTGACGCACTCCTTTCCTTACGTTAAACTATTCTCATGTTTTGTTCTCAACTCGAACCGTGGTCTTTTGTTGGAGATATAGTTTTGATATCACTTCTGTATCTCTGCCGTCGATTCCTGATTCTCTTAAAATTGAAGGCCAACTTTATCGAATGCCTTTTCAAAATCTATGGAGCATGCGAAAATCTATGAAGCATGCGAGCATCGTTGAATAAGGACTTGTGTTGAGAACAGGGCCTCTCTGGTGCTCAATCCCTTTCTGAAGCAGAACTGAGTGTCATTTATGTTCTCGTCGAGTTTGCTGTATATGCGTGTTTAGATGATATTATGGAAGATTATTAGGATGTGGCTCATCAGACTGATTATTCTATGGTCTGAACATTTGATCGCGTTCGGCTTTTTGGTGATTGGAATAATGTTGAGAACAGCCAATCCTTTGACATTTGGCCACCTGCATAAATTTGGTGGAATAGGAAGGGGGGGGGGGGGGGTCTGTTGTTGTATTTGTTCAGAGTTTGAATAAAATTATAGTTAACAGATTGAGAACTTTTCCGTGTATCTGATCTGGTGCGGGAGTCTTGTTGTTTTTCAGTCGTTTGATAGCTGATTCCCCTTCCTCCTACGTACTGATAGGCCAGTCTCTGCAGTCACGTATCCGAAGAGCTCCTCCATGTACTGCTTTACCTTATGTGTTTCTGGTCAAGTTATGTTGTTATCGTCCATGTCCAAGATTACTCCTGCATCTAGCCTTTGATATCTTCCCATTGTTTCCCTTATTTTCTTGTAGAAGTTGAAGATGTCATGTTTTGCTTATAGCAACTCGATTTCTTCCTACCTTCCCTGTAGCCATCGTTCCTTAGCATCCTTGAATGCTTTCAGGACTCTCCTATGCAGTTTTTGTCATCCTTGTTTCGGTGTTGTCTTCTTTCTTTCATAAGTTTTAGGATAGTACCTGTTATCCATTCTTGTCTTTTCAATATCTTATTTGCTCTCAGCTCTCTCTCTCTCTCTCTCTCGCTCTCTGTTATAGAAACCATGGATAATTCTCAGTTAGTTGTTTATTCTATCCTTCTAGTTCGTTATAGTATATTTTCTTGTTTGAGTTTCCGTACGTCAGCACGTTTTGAGGTCTTTTTAAATATTTTTTATAATCGTGGTTTGATAGAAGTCAGTAGTAGGTTGTGATCTGATGCTATGTCTGCACCTGGGTAAGTTTTACATGGGTGAACCATATATATGGACAAACCATATAGAAAGCTAATCTTTTTTTTAAAACTAAGCCACCTTACTCGAAGTGTAGCAAGCGCGTACCCGACGTACCGCTGTTTTAATTAGTACATTAAGCAAGACTTGGCACCGGCTTTACTATTAGGCCACGAGCGAGGTAGAGCTAGGCAGGTGCGAACCTATCTACCGGAACGGTGAGAGGGAACTGTGTTTCGTATCGCTGTGGAACGTATCGGTGAGATAGTAATGAGATAACAAGTTCAACGGAACGTTTAACTCATTTGGTTTATAAATAAATACGGGCCAGACCTCCAGTGTTGTAATTGCATAAGTTCAAATGTAATCTACCGCTCTGGTTTTGCAAACCTTGCGCTTTGGAACCGTCGCAATTATAATAAATTATAGTCATGAAAGCGATAGGTGAAGCAGGCAAGCATCCTTCAAGAAAACTTATTGGGCTGGAACTAGAAAATACGACTCCAGTCTTACATATTGTTATTCGAGCCCATTCGAGTTTGACTGTAGACACACAAGCGGAAATTCGATCCACCCCAAGGTGGATCTTTTCTGGTAGTCATTCTGGTACCCAATTAATCATTTCATCAAGTCAGAAATACATGGCTCATAAAACAGTACAAATTGCAAATTAAGCTTAGTAAAGCAATTGATCAGAGCCAATAAATTTCCTTGATTCCTTTGACTATATTTTTGAAAAGTTCAACTGAATTTTATGAAATTATTTCAGTTGATTTTCAGT
>WYDF02025288.1:0-13021 GCA_009867245.2 Adranes taylori | reverse complement strand
TTCCCTGGTAGCCTGATCCAACCCGGTGATTCTTAGCACCCTCTGACTGCCATCTAGCCCAACCGCTACCTTGGCTGTATATATCGTAAGTATATATCGGCTAAAATCGTGTAGCAAATTAAATTAAATCTATTTGCTAATTTAAATGCTCAGTGCATTACTCTAACGGATTGTGTGATATTTCTCTCTGTTCAAATTTTGTTTATTTGGTTCAAGAGCGAAAAGGAAATACACTCACGTGTATTGTTAATTAAATGGGATATTGCTAAAAATTGCGAAATATGGCTTGAATCCAAAAGACACGACAGATGCAGGAGGGTAAATTAAAAAACAAGTAGCACAGAACAAGAGAGATATATAAATAAAAAAACAACAATATGAACAGCGCGCATAACACAAAAAGCGAAATTTAATATTCGTCCAAAATAGTGTAATTGAATTACGAAATATTGTGCACAAGTTATTTTCATTTAAAGCAGAACCGGCTTTTATCCATCCATAGAGATAATATAAATGTCCACAGAAGAAATATAAATATAAATGTGATTCCGTAGAAGGAAAATAATAAGAGTAAAAATATTTTTGGGGCAAACAAATAATGAATAATAAATAAATAATAAATAAATAAATTAATTAATTAATTAATTAATAATAAATAAATAATAAATAAATAAATAAATAATAAATAAATAATAAATAAATAATAAATAAATAATAAATAAATTCCTAAATAAATAAATAAATAAATAATAAATAAATTAATAAATAAATTAATAAATAATAAATAAATTTTTAAACAAATAATAAATAAATAATAAATAAATTAATTAATTAATTAATTAATTAATAATAAATAAATATTAAATAAAACTATAATTAAAATAATAAATAAATGATTAATTGATTAATTAATAATAAATAAATAGTAAATAAATAATAAATAAATAATAAACAAATAGAAAATAAATAATAAATAAATAATAAATAAATAATAAATAAATAATAAATAAATAATAAATAAATAAACTTACAAAAGATTTCTTGTAGTAAATTCATACTTATGCAGAAATGTTTTGTTTATTATTCAATTATCGAGTTCATTGTCATTCTTTGATGTTTGTCTTTGAGTTACATATTTATGTTTCCACTTAACACCATGAATTATATACAAAACTGACGTGCTTAAAACCACAATAATTAATAAAACTAATAAAACAAAGTCAACAACAATATTCCAGGATAAAGGTGGAATTCTGGAATCAGATCTACAATAGCAAAATAACAGTTTGTTCAGTTTGACTGCCTTACCTCAGTCTTTCGAGTCTACTATAGTCGCTAAAAAGCGTGTATATTTGTCATTGTACCGTTAGGAGACGGTTATGATGATAGCAAATATATATATATATATATATATTTCATCATTCAGATATTTTCGTATGTCTTATTTTCCATCAAAATAATATTCTCACTTATCTAATATTCCCGTCTACATATGGTGCTAGTTTAGCACGTAATAAAACTTCGGTAACAAATGTAGAAATTCATAATGGCGAAAACCCAGAGTGTTTACAGTGCGGTTCTAGTTTCAGACAGAAAACTCATCTAAAGAAGCACAAACATATTCAGACAGGCAAAACACCAAATAAATGTTTGGAATGCGATTCTACTTTTAAACAAAAATCGCATATAAATAGGCACAAGTTTATTTATACTTGCAAAAAACCGTGCATTTGTTTAGAATGCGATTCTAGTTTTAAACAGAAATCGCATTTAAATAGCCACGCCGTTATTCATACTGGCAAAATACCATTCAAGTGTTTAGAATACGATTCACGTTTCGGTCGGAGAAACGGTTTAAACAGACACAAGCTTATTAATTTTGGCAAAAAAACCATACAAATGTTTAGAATACGATTCTTGTTTCAACCAGAAATAAAGTTTAAATAAACGCAAGCTTATTGAAGTGGCGAAACATCATAAATTAAATCACGCGTACTGTAATGTTTAGTTGCACCCCATGCACCACACAACCTACACTATTGGTTAATTCATGTATGACGGCAAAACTAACTGGTAAATAATTTTAAATTAAAACAATTCTATATAATTAAAATTTTAAATAGCTTCCATAATGTTTTTATTGATTAGTCTATATTGATAGACAAAATTTTTTTTATAATAAGAAACATCCCAACGTAGCCAAAAATAATATTGTTAGATGCAGAAATATGTGATACATCAAATAGAAACTGCAAAAAAGATATTTCTAGGTTAAATAAAACAATGGAAAAGTATTTATAAAAAATTATAAGCAAATATCGGAGGTTCATGGGTTGGCGAATTCATATATAGACAAATTCAAAATTTTTAGACCTGGCATGCTCCGCACGCCAGACTGTCTTATTAGAGATTTTCCGAAAATGAGTCAAGAGCGACCGCATGTTCGCGACAAAGCGAAAAGCGGAGATGTCAGCACCGTGCACCATAAGCAAATATGGGGACTGGGAGATTCATGAGTAGGTGATTTATAGCGTCGGAGATGTATAAGGTAAACTCGCTTCTAAATTAAAACCATATGAAGAAATTACTAAATATAATTACGCAGTAATTTTTGGAGAAACTTAGATGGCATTCACCATTAGATACGGTCTTACACTAGAACTGAGAGTATTACCATGCAAGGAAAATACGATATCAAACCAAAGAAAAGCGCTAATAAGGCTAACGATGCGAAAGATATTAAGAAAAGAGGTGGTAATGATATAAAGAAGTTGCCAACTGGAAATCAAACTGCTTTCATTAAAACATTGCTAATATACCGGACTGATATTTTCGTACGGACTGATATTTTCGTCTACTAAAGCAAAGACTGTACGTTGCCTGAAGTGCAGTTTTTATGAGCTGCATTTTTACCGCACTTAGCCCCTATATGATTTATCAATTTATTGAATAAACATACTGGCAAAAAATCATTCAAGTGTTCAGAATATGATTTTAGTCTTAGACAGAAATCGGGTTTAAATAGCCAAAAGCAAAAAACTATACAAATGTTTACATTGCGATTCTAGTTTCAGAGAGAAAGGTTATTTAAATGAATACAAATTTAATCGTACTGACGAAGAACCATACAAATGTTTAGAATACAAGCCCACATTCATTCAAAAAATGGCCCTCATAGATAGAGAGCGTTTATTCAATAAATAGTGTTTTGGAACAATTGGTTTAAATTTAGTGGATTCATAACAGATACATGCAGTAAAACGAAGTGAAATTTAATTAAAATCAGGTGATTCTAAACTTGATTTATTAAATAAACATTGTACAAGGTTTAGGTTCTTGAGGGTCAGGTCCTATTTATTTAAAATGGTCCAACACAGAAACGAAATTTAATGTTTTTATGAATCAATTTTTCAGAAAACCGGGAGAGTCTGAGACGCACCTGGTATATTATTATACATCCGCTATATTTTCTTTAAAATTATAAACGTTATAATACATTAGCATATTTATTAGTAGCATACATATAAATAGCATATAACACAATAGCATTTTTATTGTTCATTCAATGGAAGTAATTTATTAATAATTTATTAATCAAGTAATTAAATTTAATAAAAATAGTATTCGACTATTTCTTTTATATGACTTATATAAAAGAAATTTACAGTTCTATCCTGGATATCGTTATTAGGCGGAATAGAGAGAAAAACCCCTCTTGTTTTTGGTACGACTTTTAAGAAAATGAAATATTCAAAAACATCCTAACTTTTGCAGTCATCTAAATAAAGGAATGTACGAAGAATGGGGTAAGCGAGGGAAAGTGGACGACATAGTGTATGAGCGAAATGAAATGGAATAAAACCAGAGGAGGAATTGGTTCGCGTAACCCATTTTCAACGACCTTTGTTTATTTCCTTATTTCGCATTTCTCATTTGCGTTTTTTTTTGTCTACTCTTCAGAGAAGAATGAGTTTCACCAATTTATAGGTTTTCATAATATTACTACGTACAACTGCAACAGGAAAACAAAAAGAAACGGAAAGGGAAAAATGCAAATTGGGCTATTATCTCTTCAGATTCATCGCGTTTAATAAAAGCTAATTTTGAAATTATACATCTTCTAGAAATACAAAGATTTTATCTATTTTCTGTTTTATGTATTTCTATCTGACGATTATTTCAGTAGTTTTATAATTTATATGTGTACTTTCTAATAGAGATAGTCTTGCTACCTTCTAAAGTATAACAGATAGAAAGACATTTAAATGGAGATAAATGTGGATAATTAAAAAACAAATGAGTCATATTTGAAATATTTACAAGAAACAAAGTTTTGTAATTTTCTAAAATTTACTTTAGCATTTTTATTTCGGATAATATTTAAAAAAATTAAGGGAATTTCTTTTCATCAAATCTTTTGGAATTGTGTTCCAAATACAACCGTGCATGATTATATATCATTTGTAACAGTTTTTGTTGATTTCAATATGATTCAGACCTGCATCGATTAGTTCCAGTTGCGACTTAGTTCCAGGATTAAAAACCCAAAACATTAAAAAAAAAATTGAAAAATTAATAATCGCATTTTGAACATGTACAAATAAAGGAATAATTACAAGAACAACCGAATGGAATTACACCAACATATGACCTTTTCTGTGGTAACTAACTACGTTCCTTTATACCTCTCACTATAATATTGAAACTAACGTTCTGCCCAATCTAGAAACTGTAAACCTGTTCACCAGTTTTGAGACATGCTCTTGGCATAATAGAAATCTAAACAATCTGATCATTAATCTATGAGGAAACCACCGCATCAGTGTGGGTTAATGTAATAAAATCAAAAACAAACGCATTCTTAACATGTACAAATGAAGAAATAATTGCAAGAAACGCAACAGCCACAGAATGAATTTAATATCAATATAGATTCCTGAAATTTTTATCGAATTTACCAATTGTCGAGATGTTTAATTAATTTTTAGAGAGAATGTCAGTCGTTGGGTTCTAATGTCGTTGAGTCACATACGATTGGATGCGATTGGATGCAATCAGGTTTTTGTTTAGATGCCTGAATGTATTTGTAAATTGTGTTTTACATCTGCTATTAGTTAAAATTGTTGAGGTATGTGCATATAACAGCAATTCAGGAGGTTTGCGAATGTAGTGTTCAGACACAACAAGAGGAAGAGGAAGAACTCAACACGGATCCTTCTGCAATTCACATCAGAACATCGCCAGCATCAGATTATCTATTGTTGACTACTATAGCTTTTTTTAATTTAATAAATATAACTGATGTGACACACAATCGGGTGTTTGGAAAAGAAATGTTGCTTTTAACAAATACATATCCTCAAAAGCCTTTAAAACTTTATGGACAAAATTTAATAACGCTGTGGTAGTAGAACAACGAGGCGTGAAACATTCTTTTTTTATAATATGACTTCCATGATACGATGAATTAAAAGAAATAAATATTCTAAAATAGTCGCATTCTGAACATGTACAAATGAAGGAAGAACTACAATCCAACATACGAGCAACTAAATACGTTTCTTTGAAACTAACGTTCTGCCCTATCTAGAAACTGTAAACCTTTTCATCAATTTTAAGACAACCATGCTCGTGGCGTAATAGCAATCTGAACATTCAATTATTTATACAATAATAATTAAATTACTATCAACTTTCAGGCCAATTTCAAATATGCTGATCATTAATCTCTGAGGCATAAGTGTGGGTTGTGGTAAAATATTCAAAGTAATCGCGTTCTGAACATGTACAAATGAAGGATAACTACAACAATAACATAATGGTTTTAGGACAACATACGAGCTTTAACTAAATAGGTTTCTTTGTATTTCCTACAACAATTGAAATAAACGTTCTGCATAATCTAGAAACTGTAAACGTGTTCATCAGTTTTGACACGATCATGCTCTTGGTGTAATGACAATCTGCACTTTTAATTATTTATAATACAATAATTAAATATTGTTACCATAATTGTCAGCCCCTTCATATATACTGATGATTAATCTATGAGGCATCAGTGTGGGTTAAGGCGAAAAATTCAAAAATAATTGCATTCTTAACATATTAAAATGAAATAATACTTTAAAGAGCAGAATTAAATCCAAAATCAACATAAGTGCTTTTCCAACAACAGAATGGATTTAAGCCAAGATATGAGTTCCCAATGGTAACTAACTACGTTTATTTGTATCTGCTACTATAAATGAAAGTAACATTCTGCTCAATCTAGAAACTGTAAACTTTCATCAGTTTTGAGACAATAATGCTCTTGCCATAATAGCAATCTGCACATTCAGTTATTTATAGTGCAATAATTAAATGGTCATCATAGTTTGCACCACTTTCAGGCTGTCTTCAGATTATCTGATCATTAATCTATGGATTCGATGAATGATAATTAATCGTTAATCGATTGATGCTTCTGACACAGCTTCGATCCTGAAAAGCCCTTAAATGTCATAGATAATATTTAATAAAGTTGTGGTTGTTAAAGAACCAAGCGTGAATAATTCTTTTATGATGTGACTTCAACGATACGATCAAATGTATTAAATAAAAATTCAAAAATAATCGCATTCTGAACATGTAAAATGAGGGAAAATTTAGAAGAACAGAATGGATTTAACTCAACATACGAGCAACTAAGTGCGTTCCTGTGTATATGCTATTACAATTGAAACTAACGTTCTGGTTAATCTAGAAACTGTAAACCTTTTCATCAGTTTTGAGACAATTAAGCTCTTGGCCTAGTGGCAATCTGAACATTCAATTGTTTATACTACAACAATTAAATTGCTATCAATTTTCAGGCCACTTGCATATATACTGATCATTAATCTCTGAGGCATCAGTGTGGGTTGAAGTAAAAGATTCACAAGTAATTACGTTCCGAACATGTACAAATGAAGGATAACTATAACAACCACACAATGGTTTTAATCAACATACGAGTTTTTCTAACGTAATTCAAAAGTTTCATTGTACATGCTATTACAATTGGAACAAACGTTCTGCCCAATCTAGAAACTGTAAATGTGTTCATCAGTTTTGACACAATCATACTTTTGGTGTAATGACAATATGTACGTTTAATTATTTATAACAGAATAATTAAGTTGTTACCATAATTATCAACCCTTTAGATCTACCTTCAGATATACTGATCATTAATCTCTGAGGTTAATATAAAAAAATCAATAGTAGTCTCATTCTGAACATATATTCGCATAATCAACATAAGTGCTTTTCCAAGGCAACTAAATACGTTCCTTTGAATATGATACTACAATTCAAACTACCTCGCGAGCCAGATCCTATAAAAATATTTATTAGTTATCAGATAATCATACTCTTAGCGTAATAGCAATCTGAACATTTATAGTAAAATAATTAAATTGTTACCATAATTATCAAACTTTTCGGGCCACCTTCATATATGCTTATTATTCAACTCTGAGACATCCGTATGAGTTAAAGCTAAAAATTTTAAAATAATGTACTGGATAATGACTGAATAATTACAAGAAGAAAATGGATTTAAACCAACATAATTTCAACTATATACGTTGCTTTCAATATGCTACTACAATTCAGACTAACGCTCTGCGCGAGCTAGAAACTATAAAGTTTTTATCAGTTTTAACAATCATGCTCTTGGCGTAATCGCAATCTGAACAATCATTCTATGGCTTCGTGTTATAGCATCCGTGATATTATCAAATAGAGGAATACGTGTGTAGTAATTTGGCGCTGTTTATTGTACAATGGTTTTGTAATTATTTAGTTTCATCCTTTTTGGGCCATCTTCCTATATTCTGAACATCAACAAAAATATTTTAAAATTAGGTTCTAGTTTGGATAAAATACAATTCTTTTATTTCCGTAATTACCTGGTTGTGTCGATATAAGCAAAGATTTACTACAAGAAGAATATTTTGAAAACTATGCTTAGAATGTGCTACAAACTATCAGATCTTTAAGTAAAAACAAAACTATAATTTATCAGCTTACCTGGTAGTTTTATTCAATGTAGTAGATGTTGAAACAATCTTCAAAACACAATGTCACCGCACAATCTTTGCAAGCCTTCTATATTTGCAATAATTAGTTTATTTAGCAGTACACTAGATATCTTTTGGCTTATGTACAGTTGGGAACGTTTATTCTATGAAGTCTTTTGCAATCCGTCTGGCAGGATTTTGTAATTTTAAATGTTCTCCTTAGCTAGAGGAGTTTTTGTGGTCACCATGTGGAACTTCTTTTATTAGCTAAAAAATTTTTTATCTTACAATAAATAATTTGGTTCAAGAGCTAGATGAAAGAAATAAGTCTTATGTCATTTATACAATGTTAGACCTTAATCTCGACTGTTTGCGTTGTCACATCCATTGAGCTGATTTTGCGAAATAACAATATTTGAAAACTTTTAAGCAACATCCGATATATATTTACATAGTTTGATAGCACTCATAAATAAATTCCTTTAAAACGATGCCCAACATGACTTGAGCAGTACCTTAATTATAGCTTATGGTAAGTTTAAAATTTTCAAGGTCATCTAGAATTAATATATTGCCACTTACGGGAAAATAATGGCTAGAAGCATTGGGTTGAAGTAAATGTGATTTCCGACAATGGTAGAAGTATTGCCGGTTGAACCAAAAGCTTTGTGCTTGTCTTTTCTTCTTTTTCAAAAGTCTAGAACAATTTTGTTTATAATGCCGTTTGAGTCAAGCGTCGTTTTGTGATAAATCCCTGATGTAATCATTTTGAATAATATAGACTTTGTTATTTATAAACTTCTGAACAATGATTACATTGCAACTACAGTTTCACCTCTTTTGACCCATCTTCAGAGCCATTTTCGTTTTAATCCAACGATTAATCCAACGATTCAGGGATAGATAGTAATTTAATATAATATTATTACTAACCTAGTAAAAACATGCTCTGATATATGTACGTTTTATTTAAAAGTGTTTAATTAGTATTGTTTTTCAGGTTATCAACGCCGTCGTCAGTATCGTCATCATGCAAGGATATAAGAAAGAGCTGAACGAAGGTGGATACAGAAATTAGTAAACTTATGTAGTATTAAATTAATTGTATAAACTCTAAAACATAAAGATAGTTTAAATTTAATGTTATGTCGTTTTGAAGTATAAAAAAGAAAAATTGTTAATGGTATATGCAGTCAGTAGAGTGTCTTTACTTTTAAAAATATGAAATAAATACGTATCTAATATAATTTTAAAAATATTTTTAAAATAAATATAATTATTATATAATTTATTTTAATAAATATAATTTTTATAATTTTTAAAATAAATATAATTAATTAATATATTCTGAGTTTCCATTTAATTCATTGAAATAATTGAAATAAGTTTATTGTGGACACATATAGTCAGAATAGTGTCCCGGGCACATTGAGCAAATCGGAATTGCGCCATTAGAATAATCCCCATTAAGTCTCGATTTGGAACCTGATACACCGGTATGAAGTTAGCATAACTTTCATGGCCCTACATGAAAGCTCACGTATTTAGCATACCGTAGAAAAGCACACCAAAATTTGAGGACATAATCCTTTCAAAAAAGTTGTCAAGGACTATGACTGTCATTGATATATATTATCTTATTGGTACAAATGTTGCCAACAAACTTTGCGCAATAAGCGTCATCAGTTTTATCACTTTATATAAAAAGTCATATATTTAGGAAAGGCATATCGAAATTTGAGGATCAAACTAGTTTTTTTTAATAGTTATTAAACAATGTTGGAATGAGAAACCTTACGGGTACAAAAGGATTTGCTGCTATAAATAATGCCAACAAACTTTACGCAATAATCACTTAGGTGCATGTCAGTTTCATGCTCTTGTACGAAAGCTAATATATTCAGAAAAGACATATCAAGATATGATTATGTAAGCCTTTCAAAAAAGTTGTATAGAAAATAATAGAATAACAGACATTACGGATACAAAATGTTATTTTGATATAAATTCAACTTTACGCAATACTCACTACACCGCCTAATTTTAGTTCAGTTTGATGCCCATATATAAGCTCATATATTTAGAAAGGACATATCGAAATTTGAGAAAATCTGAGTATATAACCTTTCCAAAAAAGTTGTCTAAAAAATAATAGAATAACAGACATTACGGATACAAAATATTTTGTTGATATAAATGTTGCCAACAAACGTGATAATCACTAAACGCCTATTTTTCACATCAGTTTCATGACTATAAAAATCCATGGAAAAGGTGGTAACTTTTTGAGTAGAAAAGCAGATAGTAGTAGTGCTCCGTGATAAATAGAAATTAGTGAAAATAATTTGAAGATAGTGGGCAGAAGGCAGAAGGCAGAAGGTAGAGAAAGGGATTGTGAAAAATTGATGCCTTTTAGAGTGTTGATAAGAAATGTAGACTTGGCATAAGCGGACGGTTGAGTAGAAAATAATGGCAAAAAAACAAAAAGATATTGAGTGAATAAAGACATTATATATACATAATAAAAGACACATGGTAGATTAAACAGAAATAAGGTTGCCAAGAGAGAAGTGTTTGGAGAGTTAAGAGGAGTTAGATTGATTTTTATGGAAGAACCTTGGAAAACTGGAAGTGAGAGAATAGTAAAAGGAGAAAAGGTAAAATTTTTATTAACAATTGGCAATGGGCAACGAGAAAGCGAAAAGGTTAAATGAGTAAGGGTTTAGATAACTTTGTGACAAGATTGAAAAGCGCCACATCTTTGGAAAGGAGTCGGAGTAAAGACTTTTATTGCTGGATTTAGTGTTAACTTCCCTGATACAGCTACCTGATACAGCATCTATGGGACAAACGCTGTATACGAGTTAAAAACCTAGCTCCTAATTAAATTTCTATATTTTGTAATGGTTTCCGTAGAATTAAAAAAAATATTAGAACCAAAACTAAAAATAAAAAATTTCTAAAATTATTTTTATTCTTGATTAAAAAGATTTAATTGTTAGAACTCAGCACTATTCAATTGTTATCAGTTAGTTATCAATTGTTATCAAAATTTCAAACATCAAGTTTGTTTATATATAAAACTACGTCAGCTCGGATATTAATATAAATTGTGATTTTCACGCAGAACATGATTCGTATTTGAAAATCGAATCATTTCCACTAGAAAGGCATCGCAAAACAAGAAGTCAAACATATATTAATGACGTTCATTTGTTGTTTTGGCAAATGTAATTTGTTTGTACGAGACGTGTACTAATATAGGAATATGTGTACATAGAAGATGCTTTTGAGTATGTTTAATCCGATATATGAAATTTATCGTCTGTGAAATGTATGATTTGCGTGACGGGGTTGCGTAAATCAAAACAGAATGAAAACATATTTATAAACAATTCGTTATTCATAGAAAGGATTCAGAAATATGGAAAAGTCAGGAAATCTTTTTATGTGCTTATAGAATGTTTTGTTACTCTATTCTTTCTGTGACTTCATGATTCTAGTTTTTATTATTTTCGTCCATTTTACGCGCAATTTCTCATTAACTTATTAATTTATTTTTTATTCTACTCAAGTTGACACACATACTCTAACCTGTGTTAGTATTATAAGTTCCATTTAGAAACATACAACTTTGTACACGAAAATTTAAAACATACAAGAAGTGTGGATGATATATGTGAGAGATGTATGATAGGATGAGTGGAGAAACAAAATGTGAGATGGAGGTTAATTGAAAATTGAAAAATGCTCATTGTATATCGAATTTTCAAACAATTTACATAATTTTACAATAAGAACAACGCAAACGGTGAAAAAAATTGATTAGTATCCACGAATTGTTATAAATCGATCAATTTTTTCGTACACAATCGACAGAAAGTTGCCAATGTTTGGCTGTTTTCGCGTGTGAATTCCCATACGTAAAATGAAATAATCAACGCTTTACAACTAATAAAATAAATCTATACTTGAATAAAACTGACTATGATTTGTTCAGTTACATCAAAGAATTGTCAAACTAGGTACTTATAGATTTTGCTGCTGTACACAAACAATTTATTTATTATTTTAGAGTAACGCACCATTATCTTATTTATTTATATTTATTTTAACTTTACCTTGATCAACAAACTTGATATTAATTACTCAACTTTACTTTACTCATCAAAATTATGCGCAAGTTAATTTATCTGAATTATTCCCAAAAATATTAATACATAATAAAATACTTAATAAATTTATGATCACGCTTTAATTAGACATTTTTTATTTAATTATTAATCAAATATTATTTTATTCCGGATAAATATTTGGCTACTTAGTTGGGCATTACGACGTTCGGCGGACGCCTGTATTTACTATCCCTTAATGCTGTGGGTGAACCGTTTTTATACACCTCAGCTCACCTTCCATTTATCGATATGCATACTCTTAGTCATGATTAATTAGAATCTCATTAGCTCATTCTAGAATATTTTCTATAACACCTGTGTGACATCGGTCAATGCACTTTGTTCCCATGCATAGCTTCTATGTACAATGGATTTGTTTAAGATATAATTAATCAGCATAGGGTATAATATTTATCTTCGTACTTTGATCATAAAATAAATCTATAGTGAGTAACCCGATGACTGTCGACTTACCTAAAATCTTATTTCCAATGCAAAACCTTTTATGGCGTCTAATTATTTTAACGTGAGTACTGAATGTCCAATCGTTTTACATCAATCTATACAGGAACGTGAACAAATCTCCACGTTAGAAGAAAAATATTAGCATATGTACGTTTTTTTAAAAATAGGGGTGAGCCAAGCAGTTCAACCCTTTACAGCTTTGAGTCCAGAACCGTCAAAATTTTATATATAGCATAAGTTTTCTCAAATCTAATATTGTATCGACATGGTCAATCTTGGATTCTTTGGATGAATGTAGAGTTGATTCGAGGTACACACGAACGATCAAAAGTGTCTACG
>WYDF02025278.1:0-13021 GCA_009867245.2 Adranes taylori | reverse complement strand
ATATATATATATATATATATATATATATATATATATATATGTAGAAAACCATTATTGCTGTAATCATTTATATACTACAGATAGATGAATACAATCATTCACAAAACACAAATAATACATAGCAGAACGTAATATATATTTCTTATATATTTTATGTAAAGCGGCAGATCCCTTGTAAAATACGGGATAGAAACTATGAAAAATCAAACTAAAAAACTGACAACGAACGAAAAATAAGATATTACAAAAATAATTGTAAAGAAACAATAAAAATGATTTCCTTTTTTCCATTTTCCTCGATATTACATCAAATATCCTTTTCATGTTTCTCGGTCCCTCTTGTTCATTACCCATCAAGTATTACCCCACATTACCCCTCAAGTAATTTTCCTATTTTTCATTCCTTCTGTTTTCTCATCATTCCATTCAACACCTTCAGATTCCTTTGCCCAATGCTTCCACAATTCTTCCCTCTTTCCACATATTCTACACATTCTTTCTCCTTTACTCATCCAATATCTATTTCCTCTTTCTTCATTACCAAACAAGCTTTCAATCTTACAGATTTCAATCTCTTCTCTATCATACTAATTTCATTCCCCAGATACTCCGGTATCTCTTTAATTTTCTTAGCCTATCAAATTTTATCTCTTATTATACTTCACATATTTCATCCTAGTGTTCCTTTCTTCTAATTCTGCATCCGTCATTCTCTCTTCGATTGCTTCTATACTCACCATTCCATCTTTGATACCTATATTCCATCTTTTTCTCGACTACCCTATTCTCTCCAATACCTTCCTTCTAGTACTGATCCATACTGATCTACATTTTTCTTTACTTTCTTCCATTAAAAGTATATACATTCTTCACCAACCTACATTTATGACTATTTAATTAATGCAACTCGATTTCTCCTGTTGTCGTTTTTCCATTTCAATATTTTTTTCAAATTACATATCTGAATCTTTTCAATCTATTTCTCTAATTGTCCAGTCTTCCAATCCATACATTATTATACTTCTCATACATACATCAAACTAAGTTGAACCCCAAATTTCTCGTCCTACATAATTCTCATTTTTTCAGCCGCAACATATGCATTACTAGCCACCATTTCCAAATTACCTGTAGTAGCTTATTCCAACCATATATCCCAAATATTTAAAACTTTTTACATGCTTTTTTCTTTTTTATTCTTCATATACCATATAGTTATGTAATACCTATAGGTATATGAAAGATACAGGATTCATGTTTCGACAATTTTTCTATTTTACGTCTCTTGTATTTACATCACATATTTACATCAGTTCAAACCATTTACACGTATTTCAAAGACTCCAAGGAACAATTATTTAGAAAAAAAAATATTTCAAAATAATTTTTTCTTGCTCAAAAATTTGAAAGAAACTCGTATTGTCTGTGCGTACGTACGGATGTACGTATGGTTGTACGTTCAAGAATTACTCTTAACCTATTGGACCAATTTGCGTGAAATTTGGAACACAGGTACACATAAGTGTTCCGCAAAAACAGTCTTTTAATTTTATTTATAAATCTAATGCGTCATTTTGTTTTTCACAAAAAAATACTAGGAGGCAGTTTTTAAACTAGGAGGCTGAAATTTTGCACATATATAGTGGCTAGTGTTAAGCGTCGAAGAAGTCCGATGTCTCTGCCCTGTATAGAACGTGACGCTACCACGTTCAAAGTTTGAAAATATTTTTCAACATATCTCAAACACTATAAAAGACATTCAAGTGAAGTTGGATCACTGTAGCATATCCTCATACGATATGCTATAGGATAATCATTTCCCGTATCTCCAAACCCTATAGACTGTTCGAGGATCTGTTGACTGCTTGCCAAACCACTTACTTACACTTTATCAGTCTGCCTTTCTGGATTTTTATAGCATTACTTTAATAGTGTACCAAATAGGGTACTTGGAACACTATTGACATTGATTCATGATCTATTTTTAGGAAAATATTGTTATCAGTGTTGTAATGTAATATCTTGAGGAGAATAATAATGTAGCTTTTAGATTTTCTATAACTGTTAAAATCATATCCCCCAGTTGTTTTCAATTCCATTAAAAATACAATTTTTTGTAACGTTTAGTTTAGTTTAAAGGAAGTAAAAGAATTTTAATTTAATTGTGGAAAATTCGTACATGGAAAACTTTTAATAATTTTCAAGGAAATATTTATGAGGTTCTATATTGTTTTGTTTCTACTGTCCGCCTCATTCTCTTTAATACGAGTCTTGTACACATACACGACATACACGCAAAGAGATGAATGAAATCAGGAGGACTTTGTGATGCAAAAGGCTAAGGAGGTCTTGGCGTACTTTATCAAATTACCCTGATGCTGTCTTTATGCTTTTTGTTTTCGTACTCGCAGCAGATATGTACCGTGTTCTTAAAGTGTTCGTTGTAAGGTAGGTAACAGGTGTAAACAATTTCTGTTTGCCATCTAGAAATAAAAGCGTAGCTAACAACGCAAAGGCCGGGGACAATAATAATGGGAAATGTTCGGGAACTGTATAATTCCTTTGTCGTTTTCCGTGAAATTTCTTCATTATGGAAGCTCAGATAGAAAAGTCCAATTAGCATACACCAAAGAAATTGATTTTTTTATTTCATATCTAATTTATTTATTTTTATTTAAATTTGTTATGTAATTTGGTAATATTTTTATTTATTATGTTTTTAAATTAATAAATTTATATAATCATTTGTATTATTGTAAAATTTATCTCCCTCGGGAATCAAACGCGAGTCTCCCGATTACCGGTCAGGTGTTCTGCACATTTAACTACCGAGGCATGGATTTCAAATGAACATGTATTTTCTATATGAATTAAACATATGGGCGACTAGTCTACAATATGTAACTTCAAAACAAGTGTTGTAGCGCCCCATATTACCTTCAACATATTAATAATGCTTTTTCGGTAAGTGGCTCTACAGAAATATTAATTTCTGTTTCATACCTTTATGTTCGACCAACAATAGTTAATAAATGCGAATATTTAATGAGTAACCAACAACTCGAGATTGTAGCTATTCTTCAGCCATATTAGCTAAATTCTTGGAAATTATTAGTTATATAAATATTGTCTAACAATCAAATTAATTCTATGACTTCAAGCTACTTATTAATAGAAGTTACATTAGAACTTCAGCGCTTCAATGTGGAACAATTAATTCTTTGAACGACAGATGAGCGGAATTAATCTGTTCTGCCGTCCATAGGCGCGTGAGCTTCGTAGACGGTCACATTCCAGCATCCATCGGTTTCTATTGCTTCTTTTCAGACTTGTTTCGAAGAATTGAAAAAGTGTATTACGTCGAATTGGGATTATCTTGAAAGGTTTAATAAAGATTATTCGAGATATATGATAATTCCGCATATTACTTGATCATACCTCGCATGTGTTTTATAGTATAGAACTTTTCCTCTTCCAACTGTTATTTTCCTCCAACTCTTATTTATCTTTATTTTCCAATATCATTGTGGTTGTTACACTAAACTTCTCACTTCTAAACTAGTAAACGTTTATCCCGTTTTGCCCGATAAACGAACTCTTATACAGGAAGCAATCGGGCAAGTTTCTCGCACCCTCCTCCGAAGGGAAACCTTCCATTCCGTCTCTAACAACAATGTCTCTATTCATGTAATCCCGCTGTTCTAATGGAATTTGTCATTGGAATAGTAAATGCCTGCGGAGTGTTACGTAAAATTCCTATGATCAAGAATCTCCTAAATTCCGATAAAGTACAAATCCTTTCCATAACTTAAACAAAAACACATAAAGATATCAATGTCATAAACTGTAGAGTATACCAACGCAATAGTATTATGGGCAATAGCCGAGGGGTTCCACTAGCAATCTATTCCTACTACGCCAGCACTCCACTCCATCTGGCCCCAGACCTTCAACATCTCAAATGTGTAGCTGCAAATGTCCATTTCATTAGACAAACTGTACGTTTTTTCTCTTACTACAATCCACCGTCATAAGTTATTTCGCAAGACCTCTTTCAGTATATAGCGGCCTTTCCGATAGCTGTAATAATGGGCGATTTTAATGCGCGCCACATAGATTTTGGTGACCACAACTCAAATGTCAATGGCAATATTCTACCTAGATGTCTCATACAATTTCTCCTACAAAAAATTCGAAACACAGAGCCAACATTTTTTGGTCATCAAACGATGCCCATGATTGGGGTTACCGAAAAAGTCATACAGAATGTCAATTCCGAATGTTTTGCTGGAACTTCCAACACTTCAGATCACTACCCTCTGCAGGTAAAGTCTTTCTTTGATTCAACGCCACCCACTTCCCCCAAATATTGTCAGCATGATTCGGAAGTAAAGAAAAATCTATCGACAATTTCTGTCGCGTGGAGATCCTCCTCTCAAAACTGAGTGGAAAATCTATCGACAAAATCTATCGGAAAACCTATCGACCATTTCTGTCACGTAGGGATCTTGCTATCAAGACTGAGTGGAACAAACCCATTGCTCTTATTCGACGCAAAATAATTGCGTACAAGGAAGAGTGCTGGGTCGAAGCTACATCCAAACTCAATAGTCGTGATGGTAGGAAATTCGAGAAGGAATTCCAAGTCCTAACAGGACAGAAATCAAATCGCAAATCTGAACTGAAAGACTCCCAAGGTAAACCCATAAACTCTCCTGCGCAATTAGCTGATCACTTTGCAAACCACATGGAACAAATTTACAAATGCCACGAAGCCCTCTTTTTGACAGCAATTTCCTGTCAGACACAAATTTTCTGGTGAACAGCTTTGAAAGCAAGTATTCAAATATTCTCAGAATCTTTCCTAGAATCTGACGAGATCCTCTTTCTTGTTTTCGCAGATGACGTTTTCGAAACCTTAAAAGTCGGCTAAAAACACCGCTCCTGGAGATGATACACTAACACGTTGAATCCTAAGAAACATTCCCGAAGAAATCATCCTTTACTTTCCAAAATATATAGTTAATGTCTTTTAGTAGAATATTTTCCCAATCCTTGGAAAACAATATTATGCGGCCGATTACTCTCCTCAATGTCTTGGGTAAGATTTTTGGAGGGTAGTGACCATCCGTATGAGGAGCGTACTCGAATTAAACCACATATTCCTTGACAACCAATGTGCATGTAGAGCATCTCGCTCTACTCAGGATCCTCTTCTGAAATTCCAAACTGATGTAACCAGTTCTGTAAACAGTAGTCACTGTTCCCTAGCAGTTTTCCTGGAGATTTTCCAGGCTTTGGACTCAGTCTGGCATGTCGAACTGATTAGAATTTAACCTATTCCACTCCACCACAGTACAACTTATCACATCCTATCGCTCCAACCGCTCCATTCGTATCAAAGTAGTAGACGACTTATCTAAGGTAATTCATCCTCTAGCCGGTGTTGCACAAGGCTTTGTGCTCGCTCCACTACTCTACATTGCATATTGTTATGATATGCCTCAGATTCAAACTCAGGATTGTCACAGTGCCCTTTATGCTGATGACACAGCCTTCTAGGCCTGCGGGCCCCAAACAAAGAAAACTTAACCACAACATCCAAAACTGTCTTGACACGTTTTCTGACTGGGTAAAAAATGGCGAGTAACGCCAAAACCCACTAAACCCAAACTTTTGATCCCCAACTACATAAAAAATAAACATCAGGACCCTTCTGAAATCCAACTTCGCCTATGGGAAAACTCTATTCCAAGGGATGAGGTAACGTATCTGGGAATTACTTGTAACAGAAGGTTCAGCTGGAAAAATAACCTAGACTCCACTTTAGCCAGCGTTGGAAAATAGGTTAACTTAATTTCAAGTCTCAAAGGACGACTAGGAGGCTGTGACTTCAAAACACTCCATCATACGTACAAAACATATATCCACAAACAATGAAATTCATAGACTAACAACATGTGTGCGCGCGATTCTCAGGAACTCCACTACAAGTTTCCAAGTGCCACTCCCATCAGTGACAGATTAAAAATACTTCTATCTAAATATCCACTTTGACGTTCACAAGAAATCAAGACAATAGCCTACAACACCCTGAGGTCCACTTGGAAAGTCCGAAAGTGGTGTCGTAAATCGCAAAGAAGACCTTTCCCTCACCCATCAGCCACAATTATTCAGTCAATGCCAGAGCCTTCCGAAGACATCCAGAAAATCGTCACAATACCACTATCCTTTCGTTAGGGGGCATTAGTTTGAAAAAAATATAAAAAGACAAAAAAAAACAGAAAATGTAAGCTGAAGAGGATGATACATCCTAAAGCCTCATACAATAAATTCACCAACCTCCTAGGTATAATATCCCAAAAGGGAGTGGAGTTTAGTGGGTAAGAATCCCACACTATTGGTTGCATCGGGCATCCTTTGTCTATTGAAGATTCTCCACTTCCTACGCAAAACAAAAAACAAAAAGAAGAAAATGTAAAATAATAATAAAAAAAAACACACATGAAAGCAAAAACTAAACAAGAATATCGACATCTTCGGTGGCACAATAGAACCCATAAGGCAACAGATTATCGTTTGTACTCCGGTGCAAGCAGGATAGCCTCTAAGGTCAACAGGCAATTACTTGCGCTGCCAAGCAGGTATTACTAGAAGATACATAAGATCAATTTAGGAAGTCAGATAACCTCATGTAACCAAATTTCCTAATCTGTTGACCATGTCTTGGCCAAGGTTTTTCTGTAGGTTTCCCTTGGCTGTAAAGCAAACGCTATAGCGTATTTTTCCTGCAAACTATTAGCTTACAAATACTATCTGTAATTTACCAACTCACTACCAGTTCTAGGCTAAAGAGGATGACAACTCCTAAAGCCTCCTTTAATAAATTCACCAACCTCCCCTAATGTACACAATCCCAACAGGGAGTGGAATTTTAGTTAGAGTAAAAATCCCACACTGTTGGATGCTTGGACATCCTTCGCCTTTTGAAGGTTTCTCCACTTCCTACGTAAAACAAAAAAAAAACACTGAACGTGAAAATTCATATTGGATCTTAAGTTACTATATGGTTAACACAATTAAGTAACCTTTATTTTTCACACTCAGAGAATGATTAAAATGCTGAAAAGCATTTTTCTGTGTTCTCCAAAAATTATTTTATTGAGTATTTTAGTAGATTTTTAGCGTATGTTACTATTTAATTAAGTATTATGTAAGAATTGCATTTATAAAATTATGTGTTGGTTTATGGAGTTAAAGAAATGATGAGGTATGATGAGGAGAGAATTGCAAGAAGAGTGTATGTGAAATTAATGATGAAGATAAGTAAGGGGATAATAGCAAAGAACGGGTCATGGATAGAAACAGGTAGTATGAGAAATGTGAAGCGTTATGCATGAATGGTATAATAAGATGAGGGAAGGTGTGAATTGTGAGGTAGAGACAGAACACACTTTGCAGGATACGGAAGTGCAGGACAGATATGAAAGAATAAGAACAAGTCCATACAATAGGAAATATGAATGTTTGATTGTTGAAGGTATTTTACTAAAATTGGGTAAGCTGTTAATAGCCATGTTAGGTGTGGTAACAAGGAACGGTTGCATAACTATTGAATAAATGGTAGGGAAAGATGTTGTAGAATATGTGGGAAGGAGGAAGATAGGGACACAGAAGTAATGGAGAAAAAAAATGTTAGATTAATAAGAGGACGATGTGAATGTGACGAATACTGTTGGAAAGTTTATGTAATAGAAAGAGTGGACCAATGTAACTTGGAATGAATGTAAATGGATTCATGGAAAAATGGGTCAAAGAGGGGTTGTAGATAAATAAGTTTGGAACAAAATGTGGGGCTGAGGATGTGCTGAAAAGGGTTTTGTTAGTGGTTTGGACCCATAGGGATGGGAAAGAAAGAGGAAAGAAGAAAAAAACAGAAGAAAAGTGGATACAACGTGGGAATGAATGAGAAGGGATTGAGTGGGAAGAAGGAGAACGAAATATGGATTAGAGGATTGTGTAAATTAGTTACGAACAAGCGGTTCAAGTGGGGAAATAGTGAAGAAAATTCTATTTGAGGTTGTGTAAAAGAAAACAGGGGGATGATACAGATAAAATATCGTTTCTGTATAATAATGTTTCTTACATATCATTCTTAATTTTATTTTTACGTAATTTGTAAAAAAATATATTATTTTGTATTAATTTTGTTGATTGGAACATAGTTTCAATTTTAAAATCCTAGGATATGAATGAATTATGCCACTATAGTTTATTATTAGGTTTTAAAATTATGTAGGAGTAAATGAAAATTTATTACGTACCATATAAAATAATGAAGATTAAAAAAATAAAATGAACAAAAATATTGAAGCTAATAGCTATTTATAAGACAAGTTCTGCCATACGACCCAAACATTATATTATTATAACATGTTACGCGCGCTCGCGTTAAATTAACCTTACAATTAGTTATTTAAAACGCGCATACGAAGCTTTAATGAAATCATTCTGAAACGTTGTAGCTCCCATTAGTGCCTAGGATGTTAGACTCCTTTTAGTGCATATGTTGCGTGATTGTGTGTTAAATACTATCATATAAGCATGTAAATGCAGTAGCTTGCATGTTATAACAAAATGCTTAGCTCATACGATCAACTAATATTAGCTTAGCATAATTGTGCATTTTAGATCTTTCAGAAAACAAGAGCAAGATTTGCTTTTACGTTTGTTACAAAACTCTTGAATGTTATAAGGAGTTATTAAATTGTTTGAATTACTATTTTATTAAATAGTATTGCTGTACTGAATGGAATTAAGGTTCCGGATGGCATGAACATATAGAGGAAAAAATCAAGGGGAAATGAGAGAATGTGGTTACAATTGGAATGAAAGAAAAGAGAAGGTTAGTGGAAATACTGGACAAAAAAAACGTTAAGCAGCAACGAGAAAAAGTACAGTAACACAAATGAAAAAAATGCATCTGATTCTAAAAACAGAAGACCCATATCTCTCTTAAATGGTATGCTAAAAATTCTAGACAGAATAATCAATGACAACAGGGAAATCTGGGTAGAACGAAAATACTGATTCCAGTAAATCAGTTTGGATTCAGAAGCAAATTGGCAGCAATCCAACAAGCTGCAATTTTAGACGGATTGATAAAAAAACGATAAATAGAAACTAAGAAAAAAAATTCCAAAAAATTGGATTTGATAGCCACAATCAAGTCATTCGTAATTGAAAATTTAGAGAGAAAGTCAACAATGAACGTCAGAGCGGAAAACAGCAAAATAAGGACTTCCCCTGAGCCCTATATTATACAACTTATTCACTTAGGGTTAGTCCCAAAAATGCAAAGGAAAGAAAATCCAGGTGATATTGTAATGCGAGATTCCGCGGACCTAGACGTAGCGACAAGCAGACTGGATATGGCCTTAAATGAAGTTGGGAAATATTGCAAAAAGTGGAAAACTAGATTAAATAATTCCAATGCGGAGGTAGTTTATTTCAGAAAAAAAGATTAGACCATTCAACGTAATATTGGTCACAACAAAATCATAATTTAAGGAAAAGCCCATATCTGGGCTGCAATTTTGACAGACAACTAACGTGTAAACAAAATATCAAAAGAAGGGCAGGTTACGCAATGAAGAGAGTACGAACAGTGTTACGAGAGAGCACCGATCTGAGCACTAACAACTAAAATGAGCATCCTGAGGGTAATAATGGAACCTATCTTATGTTGTGATGAAGAACTCTGGATCAACCTTAATCCAAAAACTGGAAATAACACATAATAAACTAGTAAGAAAGTGTGTGGATGCGCCCTGGTACATGAGCAACAGTGACATAAGAACAGAGTTGAAAGTGCCTAGACAAGGCGCGGAAGTGCGAAGATCTGTGATGATCGCCAAAGCTCAAAATCACACTAATGAGGAAGTGCGGAACGCGGAACTATTATTGACAATTAACTTACTAGTAGGACAATGTGTCATAGCTTAAAACTGAAATACAGAAAAGTGGAAGTTAGAAAAAAAATGTACAATACAACGTTAGAGGAGAAATTGTGATGCCTGGGAATAATAGTTTATCTATAGCCAAATATGTTTTAAATAATCATGTGAACGAAACATTATCTGTTCCTAGTCTCCTATTATTTATTATGACATGACTTAGCGCTGAGACGTACTATATGAAATTCATTTGAAAATAAATCACAATTGCTACCGTAAATTTCAATTATAATAATAGCTATTGAAGTTAATTCACATAATATCCAAGGTATATCTACGTCGTTTTATGTCCAGTAAAACATAACTCCTCAAATAATGTAACACGAATTATAATTCCGTGGCCGGGTAACGGATTTTTTAAACTTTATTTAGGAACTAATAATAAAGTTAAATAATTTAATTTGTTTGAATTTAAGTTATTAACATTAATATACTAAGTTACAATATTTTCTATGGAGATAATAATACAAGGTTTAGTTATTATTCCAATGAAATTTAATAAATTTAATATACTTAAAATATTTATTTATAATTACTGAACCCAAGGAAAAGACTAATTAGTAAACCCAAGAAAAGTACATGACTACTAAGCAAAATCTGAAATTAATAATAATCGAACGACAACGATTTCTATTTACTTATAGACTGCCAATGCAGCTGTGCGAGATGATTCATTGGTCTAAAAGGGCAAAGCATTACAGTAGAGTCTCACTTATTCGGCCTTCGCTGATCCGATAATCCGTATAATTCGACGTCTCTCGCAAAAAAAAAACAACCAGTCAACGAGACAACGAGAAAATGGGCCGCTTGGTAGCAAGCGTCTAGTTTTTGTCGTCATTGAGTGTACCGCTATCTCAGAGGTTGCGCGACAGACTGTAGATACCATAATTGGCGCGTACGCGTTTCTCTAGCGTATGTCTCCCCACCCATAACCTCACTTCGCTCTGTCATAGCTCAGAGTATTGCGAATCCGTTAACTAAGTGCGTGATTCTGGTTTGTGAAGTTGTTAATGTTTTTAATTGAGTACAGTACCTGTTGCTGTCAGGTGTTTAGTTGTTGGTATTGCTGTGTTATGTTTTTATTATTGTACTTTACATACTGTATTAATTATTACGCTATTATGGTAATGAATAGAAAGAAGGTTGTTGTACACATGCAACAAAATCTAGAGCCAATTTAAAGACTGGACAAAGAGAGACAATACAAAAGTTTTCTGATGATTAGGGCGTCGGATGGGTAACAGTAGGAGATTCGAAAAAGAGACGATTTGAAATATACTCTTCAAGAACACAATGTTCTTCAAGAGTTACTGAAAGTGCATTATAGGAGAGAAAAATAATGAAAAATTGAACAAATAAGTGACGCTCTGTACTTCTGGTTTAACCAGTTCATAGACAAAGGTGCCTATTTCGGCGTCTATGCTGCAGGAAGAACCATTGCATTTTCGAAATGAATTTAATGAAGGTGACGCAAAATTCGCAGAAAGTGTTGGGTGGCTCAACAGGTGGAAATAATTTTAGGGAATCATCCAGTTAAATGTGTGTGGGGAGAAACTTAAGTGTTGAAGATATGAATGAATTTTGTAAAATATTTTATCTCTGGTTTGAATATGAAAGCTTTACAGGCGATAAAATTTTCAACAGTGATGAGACTTAACTTGAAGTTGGTTGTTGTCTAGAAAGGGCTTTGCAGCCAGAACAGAAACGTCAGCCCGTGGCTACAAACATAGTAAGGAATGGGTAATAGGTCTTGCTTACGGCAATGCATAAGCAAACAATAAAATGGATCTTGCAATGATCGGGAAAGCAAAAAATCCACGAGGATTCAAAATAGTTGCAAGAAACGCTCTCCCATTAAAGTATTACAATTAGAAAAGTTCGTGGATGAGTAGCGCAATTTTCGTGGAATGGTTTTTATAGGAATTTTTAGTTTCCACGAATGTGTGCCAGTTTCCAGGAAAATATACTATCGACATTGTTAGAACAAGTTGATGGTGGGAACGTTGATGTGATGACTAAATTGCAAGCCGTTAATGTAAAGGATGTAGTTTATTAGGTTACAAGGGCCTGGACTGACGTAAATGCTTCAACAATTGCTAAATCATGCAATAAGTTGTTAGGAGACAATGCAACTGAAAATAAGAAGGATCCAAAAGTTACTGATGAAAACCTGTAGTAAAACGCATCCCTGTATGTGATAAAGCCACTGTAGAAGAAGCTGAATGTTGGTTGAAGGAAGACAATATAACTGACGAATAAATTGTAGCTCTCGTGAAAAATGATCTCAGCGATATTGACGATAGAGAACCTGCTTCCAAAAGTATCCCATGAAGATACAATAAAGGACATAGAAATCGCCATGGCATACGTTGAGCATCAAGAAGAAGCTGCGGGGATGAATATAATGATGCTCCAGAGATGGCGTGACTTGGCCTCAAGAAAACAGCAATTATCGTCCAAACCGACGAAGATCACAGCATTTTTTACATCATCATAAAGTATGTACGTACAGAACATTTAATATCAGAAAACTCTTAAGGAAAGTCGTTGTAGCCCTATAAATTAGCAACTTAAACATTAAAAAGTTGTAAAACGTTTACTTCGATTTTCTTTTACCCTGTTGTTTAACCTTTCCCTATTATCCGACATGTTCGCTTATCCGACGTCATGACGGTCCGTTTATGTCAGATAAGCGAGACTCTACTGTTCTTTATATGATCTGATGGAACAAACTAAATCTAATACTGCATAAGTAAATACATAATCGATAAATAATGTTCAATATAATGCATACATATATCTCTCTTCGTACAAGTTTCTATAACACATGTCTGCTGTTCATTGATTGCAGCGGAGCGACGATAATTTATATACATTCATTGGACATATCATAACTCACGTTTATTTTGGGATACCTTTTTACAGGTGAGTTGAGTACACTCCCGGGAAGGTTTCTGTGAAATTGGTTTTTTGAAATTTTATACTGGAGCAAAGATACAGCCTCC
>WYDF02025267.1:0-13021 GCA_009867245.2 Adranes taylori | reverse complement strand
ATCCAAAGGATATAAAACGGCTAGAAGAAGAAGAGTACAAAAAATGAAAATTAGTCTTACGGATTACTGCATCTTCGTCCGCATTATTTCCAAATCTTTTGCTGCAAATTGTACATATTGTAAATGCATGAAGTTATAATTTAAATTTTAGAGTAAACTTAAAGCTGCTGTAAACGCTGGTGGTTATTTTCAATTGAATATGTGAAATGTGCAATAACATCTTAAACAAAAATATTATAATAAAGTATACATATTTATTAGATACGAGAAATAGTAATAAGCTAATAAAACATTTTTATAATACCTGATATATGTATAAATTGTCGGATTGCTTCCGCTCAAGTTTCGTAGTGTTAATATTGACGTATCAGATCTCTAGTTAATCACAACAAAGGACAAATCCTGTGTTCTATTATTAGATAGATGATTATAAATAATAGGATTTAGTAAACCATTATATCGTTAATCACTAAATTCTAATAATAGCTAAATCTAAAAAAAAGCTACCGTCAAACGAGGCTACTTTGAGTCACTTTTTCATGTTTTCACTTACATATTCGTTAATAAAAAATATAATAAATGGACTTTTAACGTCCAAATTAGTTTTAACCAATTAACAAAGTATAAGGAAGTAAACTGTACTTGTTTTAAAACAAATTCACATTTTTTAAATTTTTTTTACTATGTTTAAAATTTTCGAAGAAAGTAACCCCTGCTCAGGGCTTCTTTGAACCACTCACTTATTTTTATGGAAATTGAATACAATTCACAAGTTGAACTATTGTAATCACTTGCCCAAAAATCTGCTAATGAAATGACAGAAATTAGCAAAAACAATTTTTATTTACATTTTAATTTACATTAAAAAACAAATTTGTAGATATGAAAGACATCAGAAAAACTTTATTTTTGTTCTTATCACCAGAATGCCAAACTTTTCATTCAAACTCGTAATCAGCCATCTCATGAATATTGAAGTGTCCTCGTTTCATTAGCTTCGGACGGTTGATTGTTTTCTTTTTGTCAGCCCACTGGAAAGCAAGAACATCCTTTTTGTTGGGCCACTTCCAGGACTTTTTGGTTTTGCTCATACAATCTACTGTAGAGCCTAACTCCTCTCCATTATGCAGTTTTGTTGCCAAACCCGGATCGTGCTTTCCTTCATACATTATAACGACAAAGCCACCTTCTTCTAAGTTACGTTTTAGATATTCTAGTATTTCTTTGATAGGCTCAATTGTACCAACGTCTTCATCGAAATCTTTAGATTCACTTCTGGTTATAGAAAAGTGCGAGACGTCATCAGAAGTACTGTTATCATGAATACTATAAGAACTAGAGATTTCTGATTTACTTGCTGGTTTTTGCTTTCTATATCGGCCCTATTTCTTCGGCTTGACTCATCAAACAACCTTGTACAAACACTTTTTCCAGCTGGAACATCCAACTTCTTATGTTTCATAGTAAGCCTACTTCTTGTCACTTCCTTCCGTTTTCTGCAAGGTTTTGCATGAAACTGTCTCCTATCACTCTTTCTATAGTGCTGCTTAAGTTATGTTGAGCCAAGCGCTCCAGTACTCTGGTTCTGTCAAAAGGTATGATACCTATTTTTTTTCCAATCCAAATATCATGTTACGCTTCTTCTCTTCATACAAACAATCAACCAGCTGTTTTAGCAGCTTAGGAAATTGATCCTTGGGCAAACTTGTCATTGACTTGTGTTTTTCCTTCCACAAAGTCTATATCTTACACCATTCTCTTTTCATGGGTCCATAGTAGGTCAGATCCAACGATTGAGTGAGGCGCGTAGAGTTTGGTGGCAGACACACAAACCTTAGATTGTTTTCCTCGCAAGTTTTTAAAACTTCTAAGTTGATATGGCAACTTAAGTTATCACCTATCACAACCCTGACATCAGACAGCTTTTTCAACTGAGGAAGTAAGGTGGTCATAAACCAATCTTCGAACATCCCCATGTCGAACCAGCCACTTTTTGCATGTCGACCACATCTACGCGGACTTGTAAATCACATATGGTGATATGATCTCTCCAGAACCATTTCCACAAAACATCAAGAAGGTACAAGATTTGGTTGATTCCATTATGCGTTCAACGTACTTCTGCCCCCTTGTACAAATGATATTGCTTACTTCGGGGTCATACCGCAGGTTTGTTTCATCGTAATTCCATATGTTCTCTTTCGGAACATTACTGAGGACAGTTTCTACGTTGTCAAAATGGTAATTGACTACTTCTTCATCAATAGCTGTCCTTACTTATGTTACTTGCTGGACGCACCGTTAACTTAGGGTGACGTTTTCTAAATGATGCTGCCCAATTGGGACCCGGAAAATTGTTTTAAAGTCCGGTTCTTCTACTTGAGAACAGGCCTTCGGATGGCTGTCGGATGGATTGTCGTAAAGACTCTCCGATGTCCATGTTTTTTTGCCGGTAACCCATAGGTTTTAAGTTTATTTATTATTTTGGTTCTAGGTACATTGTAATATTGACTTGCACTTCGTTGTCTTCTTTCTCCACTTTTTGTGTCCTTCAAACAAGCTTCCAAGGTATCAGCATTGTAATTGGCATACTTTCTCGAACCTGGTTTTTTCTTGTACTTTCTTGTCATTGTGCGATCAGCAACTGGAACAAAAACAATGAACATAATATTTTACAACAGTAACATATAAAAAAATGTTATTAAAAACATTTATTAAAAAGATTTAGTAGTAAAAAAGATGTTTGTAGATAGCTGGGGCTACTTTGGTCCAAACGAGGCTTGGTACAACGTAGCCCAGAAAAACGTTTTCGGGGCTACGTTTTTAGGTTATGTTGACAAAAACTAATATTTACAGCCTAAACAAAAAAAAATAAGGTAAAAACAATTATCACACAGGTTACTAAATATAATATTTTGACACTTATCTCATGTTTATCTCGTAACTGGATTCATCCACAATGGAAAGTTTGGAAGTAAACAATTCACTCATCAAATCAAAGATTTCCAAAAATTGCAGTGTTGCTAATGGCAAAAATTATTAAAATACCCTCAAATAGGGTACAAACTATTTTTTAAGTCCAAAAATAGTCATATGTCTTGTTTTGCTTGTTCAGTACAAAAATTAATAACTTTTTTTTGTACCAAAAGAAAGAAAGAATTAAATTTACGTCTAAAGATTTGTAAATAGAAAACATAAAATTTCTCTGGAATGGCTCGTTGCTTTGGGAATAACGAAGCCAATACAAAGACGGCAACTCAACGTAAGATTAATCTTTGCTTACAAATTAATCCGTTATACCAATAAAGTAAATAGATATTACTAACTTTACAAATTTGTTTTTCCAGTTTGATGAAATTCTAATAAACTAAATATTTGATTTGATCTTAAGAAATGAGTTAGAATGTTGTTATAATTCACGCTAAAAAAGATTAAACAACAAACTCAAATACCGATATCAAAATTATTAATGTTCTCTCTCTTACTTACGGTCGTTTAATTAGAAAAGTTTTCCGGTCTTTCGAATATAATTCCAACGTATTTTAAATCTTATTATATGAACGATTACATCACGAAACCTATTACATGGAATTATAAATTGTTCGATGGAAAAGATTTCTCTCTACTGAAATTACTTGCCTTACATTATTATCAAGCAAAATAAGTTTTATATCTTTACCATTTAACTAAATAAAATGTTCTTGTCCAGTTGTATACAATATCAAATGAAAATCATCGGTAGTTGGACATCAGATTTTATTGAAAAAACAAATCAGCAAACGTTTCGAGCCTTCAAATAGCTCATCATCAGTGCTAAAAAAACATTACACTTTGGAACACAGCATATTATATTTACCATTTAATATGCTTGAATGTATGGATCAAAGTGATGCTTTTTATTTTTAATATGGATGTTTAAAGGATTATTTGACGTGGTCTCCAACAATATTCCTATTGACAAAAACTACGTAACACAAATTTTTTTGTTGTTGTCAAGACTTTAGAGAAAGATATGTAGAAACAGTGACGGATCTATAAAATTATAACTTGTGGAGGGCGAGAGTGGTGGGGGGCAAATGGAAGACTAATATAGATTTTTACCTTTACCTTTCAATGAAAAATAACACAGGCCTGCATTTTTTCAGTTGTATCATGTTTTTTAACTTTTGATTTATGTCAACGCAATAATTCGGAAAATGATAATGGCAGAAATAGTAGGAATCACTATGAGCTATGTATCAGCGCGTCTAACAATCAATGTAACTGTTGTCGAGTGCCTGAAACCAATCCGTAGGTTAGAATCATACACTCCTAGTGGGTACTACGAAAAGGCTACTGATATGACCTGCGTGACACCGCGTCTAACAATCAATGTCACTGACTGTCGAGTGATTGAAAATAACTCGTAGGCTAGAATTATACACTCTAGCTCGTAGTGGATGAAGGGAGTCTTATTTAACACCTTGCTGTTCAAGTGCTTCGCCACATACATTATAGTGGGATAATAAATAGGTAAGGTAGAAAGAGTACCAAGGCTATTGTCAATACATGCAATGGAATAGTGTAACGACATATGAAAACTCTTACTTATCCGGCGGTGGTCGCTGCTTCTTACATCTCGGTTTGGCTCGTTGCTTGATGATGCGTGCTGCTGGTTCTGGAGCTTCGAGTTCATGAAATGAACTGAAATATTCCATGCAAATACGCGGTATTTATAGGCCTGAGCCACCACACGACGTATGCTCTGTATACGGGTCTGTGTGTAGCGAACCACTCGTTAGTTATTATTTCATACGGTGTTCATTGCTTAAAGTGCAACCACAGCAGTGTACGCATGACCAGCCAATATGTATCAATTACTATTACTAGCGGACCCAATTGTCAACGTAGTATTTCGTATCCACGGACAGACGACAACGCTACACGCGTTCCCTACCACACGCATTAGAAACAGCTAATGTATGTACAAGTGAGCCAGCAGCGAACAATAATTATACCCATCTCTCTGCTGTTATTATTGCGTCTATACTTAATGTGAAAACAAAAGCGCGATCATGTATTTCAATTATATTTATGTTTTATTGTATGAACTGATTTCTACAGTGCCGTGGTGATGCAACTTATTTATTTAATTTATGAAAAGTAACATGCTATGTTACAGTAAAATAGATAAAGTACAATAAAATACAAAAAATCATAATGTGGTGGGAGCTAGAGGACAAAGCCCACTTTCCTTCAACTCTGTTTCTGATTACAAATAATATTATTGTACAGGTGTGTGACTCATACTACTGATTTATGTACATGTTAGGTAAACCTGAAATAGAAGTTATATTGGAAGTTCCTGGTATATTACAAGCTTAATAATTTTAATTCATTTAAGGATTGAATATAATTTGTCTAGCGCGTTCTAATCTGAATGGGATGTACCCAAACAAGAAAATTGTCTTTCATTTTAGTTCACACATATATTATATTTATACATAAGTAATTACTAAGTTTATGTAAAAGCAAATTTAACTGTTATTCAGTCTAGTTACAGCATTGAATTAGAGTCATTTAGTATACGTTTAATATTAGATTTTTATTATTTTAAATGTTGGATCACAAATAGCCTTGTATGTTATCCTAAGTACTTAGTTTGTAATTAAAATAAAATTTAACTTTATTAATTTAATATTTGAAATAAAATAAATTGAGTTAAGTTAAACTCATTCCTTTAAAGTTAAATAAAAAATTTTAAAAACTTATTCTAACGTCGAGAGATATTTCGGGTGAATGTTTTGGTTACTTTAGAATCTCGTTTTGATTTAATCTAAGAAACCCAATAAATTCACCAAAATTGTTTGGATTGAATAGTAATAATACAAGTGTTTGATAGAGTCGAGTAAACACCAGTAAAGTAGCTAGTAGTGTTTGTTTGTAACTGGCAGCAAAAGCGCGATAGCACTTTGTGAAAACAAACTGACGCGACTTACACTTTAATGTCCTACACTGTATAATACCGTTAGAGAAAAAGAAGGGTTTTAACATGTAGTAAATTTTTATAACAAGTGAAATGTACCTTGAGACTCAGAAATAGATCGTAATGTAGTCCAAGAGCAGTCTATCAGGTTAACTAACACCTAAGCAAGTAATACTAGAAAAACAATGGTGTTGGAGTCCAAATTTGCAACAATTAAAATCTCAGTGTTCCATAAACTCTATTGTAAATATATTTTCTTTATAAAGTTGCTGTAGCTACAGAACGCATTATTGTTGTTAACATATGTTTTGGGGAGACAATTGGCTCTTCGTCAGTACTTTATCACGTTCTTCTTTAGCATCGTCATTTTGTGATTTCACTTTATTTAATTAATTGATTATATTAATAGCTGCAAAATATATATACTGGTAATGAACCAAATATTTTTCAACAAAGAAATGTAATGTTTATTAATTAATTAAATCAAATAAACAATTTTCCAATACAACATAATTTTAAATAAAAGTTCGAAATGATAAGGTGTTGCTAAAAAACTAACATGGTGAAGGTCTAATTAAGGAGTAATTGTTTCCTTGCCTTATGGTGCGAGGCACTTTATAAGAAATAATATATTTAAATAACTGGAGGAATACTGTAATTTTAGTTGTTTGGTACTAGAAGAGTTCAACAATGAAACCAGACAGCAAGAAAACCTGCGTTCCATAAGGCGGTAAATCTCTCGATGACCAGAAATCTTTCCAAGATGATTGATTCAATAGTTGAAACCCATAGCAACAAAATCTAATAGTTTCAACTTCTTCTTGTTCCACATTGGTAAGTGCACAAAGTAACGGTTCTTATTTTTGTGATGCACATCCGGGTAATTTGAAATGCTTGTTTTGGGCAAATAAACAAGTCGAGTTGTCCATAGCCACGAGACATTGCACAAACGTTGCTTGCACGCTTAATCTGGTACACAACTGCTGACCATAAGTAATGGGTCACTTTGTAATCATCGGGGGAATGTAATTTCGACCCGAAAAAATACAGGTACAAACGGGGGTATGTAAAATCATAGTTGTTTTAGGTTATAACTTTTCATGCGTTTTTTGTGTATGAGCTTGCTTAACCTGGATTTTATTGTTTTTAATATTTATAATACGAAAATGATTCTATTCGCGTTCGTTATTTTGGACTGATAGATCTAATTATAATGCAAAGTATTTACAAGGTTTTTTTCCAGTTAACAAAATTAAAATATAAAATTTGACTAGCTAAAGTTGTGATATACGTCTTGTGAGAAATTGGCTAATAGATAAGTGTTGAGTTCGTGCATGAATTCGGAGCTCGCGTTGTTCTGACGACGCACGAAACGGGTGGATGCATAGATATTAGTCATTGTCTTCGAAGATGCCTCGGAAGCGTCGTCGACGGTGTTATTCCCTGATGATGGGATATAGCCATCCTTTACCGGCAATGCTACATCTCCAGGTGCTGTCCGCGGTAGTGGCGAGCCGTGTGGAATCCAGGGAGTTTAGCTCGGCAGTGGATTCGTCTGTGTCATTGGAGTTGACGGTTCGGTATTTACCAGGTAGCGTGGCGTACGTGGATGGACAGCGTAGTTTAATGGGTAGATCTGGAGTGCGATCCCGGTCGTTCTCGTTGGCTTGGAACACCAGACGGTTGGCCTCCCTCTTCTTCTGGCGTTGACCACCTTGTTTTTGCATTGAAAATGTAGATTTTGCAGTGGAAGGTTATAAAATATTTATGGGTGGGTGAAAACAAATGGATGCAAAGATAAAAAGATGATATATCGAAAGATTCGGCCGAAAGTAGATACTGGAATTTAGATATATACCTGCCTGTTGTTTATAGAGATTTCTTTAATATTATTGATTTGGTATAATTTTACTTAGAGGTCGCATAATGATTCGTTGTGGTGCTTGTGAGAACAAAGCGTTTTTTACACTGCTACTACGCTCGCTGTCAAAAGTTTGAAGATTCAAAGAGAATTATACTGATTGAAACGTACGAAAGGCTCATTCGACGATAGACAGACAAAAGCTCTAAACTCGTCCTTGCCAAGATTCTACAATACTATGATTCTATTATATGGAGCTCCCCAATCAGATTTTACTTGCAAACGGGCAACGAGTTGCAAACTCCCCTACTGCGGACAACGACCAATCAATGGGACGCCCGCGGCAGTTTTTACGTGAAAGGCAATCGAGAGGCTATACCTTCCTTACAAACAATAGAAAAAATTGGTTAGACGAAAGTAACGCTCTCGTCGTTCATTAAACTGATTAAAAGTTGTTCGTTCAAAATACGATGCCATTAAACTCTTGTCCAGACGAGGTTAGGCAAAGTTTAAACATATTTTTTTCTCTTATTATGTACGATTTTTGGCTCATATTTTGATGCAAACGCACAAAAAACGTGAAAAACATCTACTGAAGCAAAAACACCAGCAAAAGGAAGGTCATCAAAATGCGAGCGATATATATTCTTCATCTTTTTTTCCTCTTCTGTTTCTCTCTCTCTCTCTAATGCACGAGAAGACAGGTGTTGTGTGGTTTGCGGCGTTGGTCGACAGCTCTCTCTCTCTCTCTCTCTCTCTCTCATCCTGCTGTGTGCAAGTTGATACGAACGCTACGTGGTTTTCTGCAGCCGGTTCAATACCTGCTTTTGAAATCATCTGGATATAAAGCATCGCAATTATTGTCGTCGTTTAAATTATTTTCATAATGTATCAATTCTTGATTTATTTGATTTGATTTAATTATTTATTTGATGGTTTGTGAAATAATTGGCTGATGATTATTTGTTTATCGACTCTATGACTCTATGAGGCAATATACGTTATTCCGATAACATAATGTCGAGCTCCACATTCACATCAAGCAACATATTCACTTGATAATAGACCAGTTCACGTAAATGCTTTTCTAATGATCCTCCGAAAAAGATATTTGACTTAATTTTTGTGCCCATTTTTAAATTGTTTAAGAATAAAAGACGTATTAGTTTAATTGTTTAATTGTTTTCAGTAAGTTTTGTCAAATATGAAAATACTAGATGATAACCCGTCGTAAAACTACTATTCATTACCAGGTAATATTTTATTTAAATGTAATTACAAAATTTTACATTTTATTTCACATATTAAATGGCACAGGAAAAATCAGAATGACCGGGTCAGCCGGGTCAGCTAGTTTATTAATCTGACCTTGATTTATAACATAACTACCCTACCTTGACGTTAATTTGTTTATCTACATCGTCTCGTTTTTGAGTTTTAAAACAACACGAATCTAATTTATTTAAGTGTAATTAAACTTATGGACGGGAGTGTATATAATATATTATTATTTCAATGGCATTTGTATATGTATATAAAATCAAAAGCGTTCCAGACGGACAAAGCCAGACGTTTATACATAAGTATAAAATTCTAAAAGTTCATAATCATACATATCAAATGTTTATTTAGAACATCATACTAAATCATACGTTTCGTTTCCTAATTTTAAACAAATTATCTTTTTCACAAGATATGAAGATGTCAAAGATATGAAGGTGTATCTTTCTAATGGGTTTATGAAATATTAATTTAAAAACAATATTTATACAAAGTTATAAACTGAAAAGACGCGTTAGGAAATTTTGTTATCAAATATGTGCAAATTTATTCACTCGCATAAATTCCGCCGTTTCGTCGAAAAGTTGAGGTCATTTTATATAACGAACAAGCTCACATAATATAAAATATTTCTATAGCACGCAATAAAAAAGGATGGATAGAAAATTAGAATCCATTTGTTTTTTTTTCCATCATATTCGCTATATTATCTATGTATACATAGACATCAACTGACCTGATTGATGTTCGCAAAACTACTATTGATTTGTTTTTTTTAAATAAAAATAAGTAATTTGTTGGTAACGCTTAGGATTCCGTATTCAAATTTTTTAGTGCGATTTTATGCTAGCCACATAGGAATAAATTTGATCATTTGGTGGTGGCTTATGCTAGCAAAGCGTGCAAATTTACTCCTAGACAACAGCTAGTGTAAGACCCAAAATGAGTCTGAGGAATGGCTCCTTTTATGCGAAATTTTCTGGGAAGAAGCTGCTCTTAACGGATCGGCTGGTCAGTGGCACTTTGAGTGACTCTGCGACAAGATAGGCGTAGCCTGAAGGAAATTTTTGCTAGAAAATTTTAGGTAGTCTAGGACCAATAAAAAATTTCTTCCTGATACGTTAAGAAATTTAAGGATCAAAATTGCTCTATTTTATTGATGAACGCATAAGTAGTGGAACGTGTACGCGTGGTAGTAGCAGCCCTTCTTCATCAAAATCTTAGAAGAATTGCATTGAAACCGTCTTCTGCTAAAATGCGTTGAACTATTATCCAATAAAATTTTACGAAAGCAACAAAAGGGTGCAAAGCTTAACGACATTTAAAAACGATTAGTGGAAATATTCGCTAACACTGTATCCAGTTAAAAATGATAAAGAATGAATCGCCTTCATGAAAGAAATATCCCGATGCAAAAATATATGTGAAAAATGCACTCATTCATTTATAAGATAAAAGCTGCGGCTAGCTTTCGGCGAAAGATCTTACAGCCGGAAAAAATTTGCAGAATAAACGCGGTAAGAAATTTGCGGATGTATGAATGTCTGTATGCTTTTCTATGCGGATCGGCTTTTGTTTGACGATTTTTTTTTGCGGAATTTGGTTTTATTTCAAGGGTATTAAATCTTTATATATGAATATATATTAATGTTACTATTAAAGCTCTCAAGATATCTATTTCCTATACTATTTCCGTAAATAACTGTTGTTACATTATACATTTCTATTATTAAACAAGCTTTAAAGAGCTATTATGTAGCCGATTTAATTGATAAACAATCACTATTTTTATTGAATTACTGTAAATCATAAAAAACAAACCGTTTAATTATGTTCTAATTTACTTCATTTATGTGTTAGCTTTACGAAAATATAGATTGAATGGAATATATTATCTATATCCTTTTCCTGATCCTAATTCAAAGTTTATTATTATTCAAGGTTAGACGTTCGACATGAACTGTATTCGCATTTAATATCACGAAAAATAAATGGCAGCCAACGTTCACACGGTTAAAACATTAATAAACGACTTAATAACCTGTCAAAGATAAATGACGGACGGGCTTGCTTTACAAAACAAGTAATTTATGGAAATATGCGATATTAAAATAAAATTTTAATTCGCAAATGGAAATAATTTCAGAACTGAGTTTTGACGATACGAAATCGTTCAAATCATGTTTTATAGCGACTAATAAATGTTTTATATTAGTATGACACTTAAAAAAGCTGATGGGTCTGGTTTAAAAATGTATAATAAACTTATGTAATAAGAATAAGATGGACGAGTTCAGAATCCTCTTTTTAGATACTAAAAGTTAGAAGTTTTACCATAGACTGTAGAAAGAAAAGCTTGATCGATTATCATACTTTTAACAAGTTTAGTAATTTAACATGTAATCAGTTCAATACTCGATTAAGAATAGCTGATTTCGGCAATGGTGGATTTGGTTGTGTGGCAAATGTGGAGGTTATTATGCATTTAGTATTTTGCCACCCTTACTGGGAAATTTACGGCGTTAACCTATCTTAAGGCGCCATTAGATCAAAAAATTATATTGCTGATCACTTTATTAAATATGACTGATATTACTCCGTATTTCATAATCATCTTCCGCCCGTAACTTTAATATAGCAACATTATTATTATTATTTTTATCACCAAGGGCTGTCTGCAAAATACCGCTCCATAGCACTGCAGCCAAACGGCTTATTGTACTTTCCCTGATCGTTTACTCACACCAATGTAATATACCTGTGGCTTGTGCCAGTTCCAATATTTCCTGGTGAGAGCATTTTTGTACGAATTCAGATTTAACTTTCCTTGCTCCAAATAGGTCTCTCCTTCTGGATGCCAAAGCTTCACACTCACATAGGATATGTTGAGCTGTCTCGCCTTCCTCCGGACATAGCTTACACTCTACTTTAGCAGTGTGTTGATCAATTTTCTCCATATATACCCTCAGAGATGCGCGTCCTGTTAGCAAGCCAGTTTTCATTTTGATTTTATTCCTACCAAGTTTCAGCAAATCTAAGGTTTTCTTTTTTACATGAGTTTTATATAAAGGATTTTGCCCAGCAGTCTATGTAGTTTTTATAACTTCTCTGATTGATCTGGAATTCTAAGAGCCGGCTCCGGTGCAATGAATAAATAATGTGCTGGATGCCTTCTTTGCTAATGCATGCGGTATCTCAGTGTGCACACATATCAGTGTGCACATAACTGAGATGGTCAAAGCCAGTCTGCACAGTGCATTTATGCATTCATTCGCCAGACACATTTCTGGAGTTGTTAAGCGCCTGAAGTGCGTCCTGGCTTTCCACTAGCATATAACATGTTTACTGTTAACAACTCATCACAAGGTCTATGCGTCCTGAATTTCTTGTATCTTTTATAAGTATTGCATGTACAATCTTTCTAATCTCAAACTTAAAAGCAATGTGGATGAATCTCCACGTTACAATATATACATACATGAGTGTATGTATATATATGTTTTGAATTATTTTAAAATGACGAACTGATGTTCTTTGTACCTAACCAGCAATAAAAATATTTTTCATTATTTATTTTATAATGCCGGCACAAATGGAGTCCCTGTACTAGATCTGCGCCAAATAATTCGAGCATTAACATGTTTTTCCCAGACTAAGATAACCCGTTTGCATTTCATTTATATTTAATTCTTTCCTTTATTTTTTTCGTAAGTGGCATATGAAATGTAGAGTGGTATTTATGTCTACAAATAGTAATATAATTGTTATACTTTATTTTCAACTAAGGGAAAAAATGACTAATTGCCATATGTGATTACTGATTTTAATATATTATAACTATAAAAAATACAGAAAATACATTCACTTATTTCCTCTACCTATTAACGTATTTTAAGTAATATCTTAATATATTC
>WYDF02025245.1:0-13022 GCA_009867245.2 Adranes taylori | reverse complement strand
AGCTATTGTGTGCCCTGTTGTTGAGTGATGTTGTACTAGGGCCGAAGTGTTGAGGTTTTTGTTGATGTTGTTTTTGTTTTCTGATATTCGGGCAGATATTTTCCTCTTTGTTTGACCAATGTATACCATGTCGAATTCGCTGCATGGAACTTCGTATACTCCTTGATTTTCTAGGATGATTTTGTCCTTGGGTTTAGATATTATGTTGCTGATTTTTTGGTGAGTGTTGAATACTGTTTTAATCTGGTGTTTCTTTAAAATGGATGACCAATTTTCATTTCTATCAAGCAGAAGTTGGTGGCCCAGTGAGTTAAGTGGCTGGTTACAACAGTGATGCTCCTAGTAAAGAAGATGCTGATGATCCCTTGTAATAGGTGAGATGGCGCCATATATCTTGAACCATCCGCTTTTTTAAGACATTTGTTCAATTTAAAAATTGTAATGATAGTTTCCTTGTTGGTACGTCCTATAATATTTAATGTGTTATGTTATTTATTAGAAAAGCAGCACAGATTCTAATTACTTTAATATATCTTACATAATTATTTGTATGTGTTTGAATTTTTAATAGTTTAAAAATTATGTTTATACTTTTAAAAAAATTACATTCGCAAAAAACATACATAGTTTAAAAATTTTATATTTTAGTAACATTCCATTACAAAATTTGGTGTATTTAAAAAAATCAGATCAAAACATTTTGTTTTAAAATAAAATTCGCTAATTGCAAACTTGCAAAATATACCTTTGCCTTAAGTTTATATTTTAAATATTTAAATTAAAAAAGCCACGTACTTTTAAATATCTTTTATTTTAAAATCTTTATATTGTGAAATTTTAAAAAAGTTTCACGCAGTATGTATAAAAATGTTTTTTTTAAAAGCAAATTCGCTAATCGTCAAAAAAGAAATACCATCACAACTTGCAAAAGATAGAAGATAATAAAAGGAAAATTATTTTATTTTTTTTCTATTTTGAAAAATTATATTTTAATACATTTGAAATTTTTCTAGTTCAAAATATATGTGTTGCTAAAATTCATATTTCATACTTTTATAAAATTTACATCTTAAAGTATATTGAAAAAAAAAAATTGTATTTAAAAAAAAATTAAATTACAAAAATGGTAATTAAATATAATTGTGGCTTTTTAATTTTCCTTTTTCGCCAATACGTCTTGGGAATTGGTTTGGGTTAAGCATGCCTATATTAAAACATTAAACTGACCGTCTCACAACGGAGTACTCCGTTAATCACTTTACATTACTTCGTTGTATCAAGTCCACTTATTCTTTAGCTTTCTCATTAATTTCTATTTACTTTATTTTATTATTATACATTGTGCGTAATCAGATAATTACAATAATCTACTTAGATATATTAAGATTGTCTTAAGATATTCGAATACCTTTCTACCATTAAATCAAAGCAATTTTACTAAATTGAAATTGCGATGTCACGTAGATGTAATCATGATACGCCAGGTTAATGAAGAATTAAGAAAGCTGGCTACCATCCGTTCATTCTATTTGAGTAGGAAACAAGATCCGACTTGGCTGGTATCAAATGATTAAAATACGAACTTACGTTTAACTCCGTTTAAACTCTGTTTAACTTAAATATGCGTAAGTTGGTGAATTAATTAAAATGATGTTGCACGACGTGAACAAAATAAAGGGCGTAATTCAAATTTCCGCGATGCGACTTTTATTAAGTTTACGATTCTATTAAATTTTTTATCAGCACAAGAAGGATTTAGAACTGTTTCCCTTACATATTACGTTTTTGATAAAACTTCATAATCATATTTAACATGTTACACACTGAGCGTTACAAAAGCCGACTTAAGGAAATTTTGTGGTATAAACTAGCGTGCCTCACCCATTTTTAGCTTGCGGACCGGTAAATGTTGTGAAAAAATCTTGCTGACCAGTACTTTTTTTAACAAAAAAAAAATTCTTTTAATAATTCTTATTTTTTGAATAAGAATTATTTTAACGCGGGCAAATAAAAATTCTACGCGCACCGCGAAAATTCTGAGAAACGCTATTTTAAACAACATATTTTTGAAAACTCCATTAAATATTTTTGTACTAATAATATTAGTAGTCGTAGATCGTTCCGAGTAAAGCACCCGCCAAAAGGTGTTCCAAAATCGCTCTAAAACGGAAGCGTTCCTTGGAGCACTAGTTATTCGGTATTTTGGAATCAGTATTGAGTTTGTCAGCTGTGATTTGAAAAAGGAATATGGCGGACGACAATATGTATCCGGTTGGGGGGAAATAGTTACTAGATTTATCACTAGGCGCGAAAATTTGAATTTTTCGCCTGTCGTCGTCCGCCATATTGCTTTTTCAAATCATAGCGGTCTAACTCAATACCGGTTCCAAAGTACCGAAAAAATAACGCTCCACCGAACGGTTACCGTTTTAGAGCGATTTTGGATCACCTTTTGGCGGGTTGGCGGGTGCTTTACTGGGAACGATCTACAACTACTAATACTCATGTTTTGTTGCTTCATATGATTCAAAAGTGGTTCACATAAATCTAGTTAAAATTCTGAAAGAGGTGAGTTGCAGTCAAATCTGTAGCTTCAAAGGATTCGGGGTCGCTGCTGCTGTAATTCCAAAGCTAAAATAGTTGTTGTAGTTCCGAAGCTAAGATTAAGAGATGCTAAAGAATCTGCTGGGACGATTAAACAAAAATGGGAACATGCTCCATCATTAACAGTCAAATCTGATGTAAACAGAAAATCAGTTGCTTCAAAATTTGTGAAAGCCAAAATGCAAATATCATAATTAGTGCTTACGACAATATTTATGGTAATTAAAATAGTTATATAAATAATGTTTAAATCACGGTTATTTTTCGGATGCTGATTCTATGATTGGCAGGAGAAAATCCTACGAATGGGATACGTAGCGATTCACTCCTACCCTACGGGATCCTCTTGAACAAAAACTACGAAATACTATTCACTTCCATACCTATTTGCGAAATAAAGTAATAATCCCTTCCAGGCACTGTTTAGAATAAAACAAAAGACTTTGCAATTGCTAACGTGGTGCGTACCTTTAAGATTTAATCAAAAATTTATCTAGTCAGTTAACAGTAATACACAACCCTTTACAATCACAAATTGTCGTATTAATATTGATTTTAGTAAATGCTACATGCAAATAAAATAAATAATTATTTGTACATCCAAAATAAATAACATCTCAATCAAAATAATAAAATAAAATAATATTTGTATCCAATTACTCTGTGCGACTAAATAAATAAAAATGGCGTTCAAGTTTCGTCAAATATATTCCCAAATTATTTATAAAATTATTCTACTTGCATTTCCTACAATCACAAACTTAATTTAGATCACGGACCGTTAGCTTATTAATTAATTTGAATTTATTTCAATTTATCTGAATAAACAAACTTGTTGCCTAATCAATTTCGTTTATTTTATTCAAAGAATTCAAACCTAAAAGAATTATTTAAGTATTGTCAAATTCTGTACACTACCATGCCTCATATGTAACTACAAATACTTATTTAACAGGTTAATTTAATTCATGATTTTATTTTCACTACACTGACCGACAGGGATTCATTTTGCTTAAAATTTCTTATTACTGACTGACTTGTTCTGTGAGGACTGCGTGGCTTTTACTACTCTCTTTGACTAGCAAATCTCACAACAAGATTGCGATTGATATTTCTCACTACTTTCTCCCGACTTTTAGTAAATTGCTGTAATTTAATATATAATCACTTAATTACGTATCACCTTACTCTACTAATTACTTTCGGCCATGATGAATTCAGATCCGTAAGTCCAATCAGATCTGCTTTATTCACCCACACTTAAACAGTTTCATACGGTTGCTTTCACTAACTCTTGGTCTACTACCAATAACACTACTCGCTATCTATTGATTATCACCAACCTGCGATGATTCCTTCTGTTAAATATAATTTGTATAATTGACATCATCAAACTCGTTATTTTTTTCCGGTGGAAAAAAATAATGCTACTCTTCAATTCCAATGGCGAACTTTTAACTTAAACAATATGTAAGTAAAATATTTTAAATGTTTTTAAATTATACTTTATTTCATGAATAAAAGTTTAAATGAAACTCAAGTAACATTTGCACTTCTTGCAACTGAACGCTTATACCACTAAACGTTTCAAAGAATACAGCCATCCGTAATTACTTAAATGACTCCACAAAATTATTTACCATCGAACTGAATCAGAACGAGGACAAAATTCTTCGTTACAATATAGAGCTATATAAAATTATGGAACATATTTTATATAGCAAGAAAAGCTTTGAGCTCGCTTACGCAATTTGTATCGTAAAAGCATTTTCTCAAATGGCTTATTACTAAATTTCTTTTCACTCTGCCTATCCTCTCATCATTCGTCCGCTCGCAATCCAGACAATCGCATCCGAGTTAACAAAATTAGCATAAGACAGGTATAAGGCGGAGTTTCTCGAAATAAAAACTTTTCTTTATCGCAATCTGCAAAATGCTCAGTTGATGTTTATGCAAAATAAATTATGCACATTATAATGATCTGTATTAGTTAATACTTTTAAAAACGTTTTGCATACTGAAAAATGTGCGGGTGGTTGAGCTATTCCATATTCTGTCAGTTACAAGTTAAATGATCTTTCGAATGGGAAGACGTAGCGATTCCCTCCTGTCCTAGGTACCGTTCCGTACAGAACTTAGAAAATGCGATTCACTCTAATATCCACTTTACTTTATCTAGTACTGAATGAAGTTATCATATTACTATGGAGTTATTTAATTCTACTAACTCAATATAAATTTAACTAAACACTGCGTAACCCTCACAACCGCAATTTTTCTCTCATAGGCAAGGCTGTTTGAAAAAAGAGTTGTCTAAACTCAACAAAATGTATTGTGGGTGTTCTCAGAACTGCGTACATACAAATAACATAAATATTGGTGCATTCAAAATAAATAATTAACGCCTCCTCAAAATAACCACATAAATTAGTAGTTGTGTGTACTTAAGGCGTGCAAAGCATATATTAAAAATAGCGTTATGTTTCATCAAGCTGGTGCCTAAATTAATTATTAAATTATTCTACTTACAATCTCTGCAGTTCCACCATCACAAACTTAGATCCAGGCACATTGACCTTATTAATTCATTTAAATTTACTTTAATTTATCTCAATAAATGAACTTGTTACCTAATAAGTTAATTTAATTTATTCAAAGAATTCGACTCAAAAGAACTATCTAATTAGTATCAAACACTGTTCAGTACTAGGGCTCATATTTAACTTATTTAATATTTTAATTTATTCATGATAATTTTAAAATAAACTAAATTTTAATCTAATATAATTCATTGATTTATGTTCAAACCCCAAAGTGACAAGGGTTCAGTTTTTAAACAACAAAAATCGCTCTCTGTGAGACGTTCGTTGTTTTTATTCGATTTAGGCTGGCTAGTTTTCCTCCCAACATTACGTCGACATCTCTCACTACTTTACCCCTTCTTAGGGTAAATTGCATTCATCTAATGTAGCCCACTAAATTACCAATCATTTTCCGCTATGATTAATGTACATCAAATCAGATATGCTTTCTTCACACATATTAAGACAATATCCCACCGTACTATTTCACCGATTATTGATTTATTACCTATGAGATCCATTCATTCACTGCTAATAGCGTCATACCGTTCTCATACTATGATTGTTGCATGGATCTATTTAATATTTTAAATTATTCATGATTTAATTTTAACATAAATTATATTTTTTTATCTAATGTAATTCATGATGTATATTCAAACCCCAAAGTGACAAGGATTCAGTCTTTAAACAACAAAAATCGCTCTCTGTGAGACATATGTAGTCTTCATTCGGTTTTTAACTAGCTAATTTTTCTACTAACATTATGTCAATATCTCTCACTACTTTACCTCTTCTTATGGTAAATTCCATTCATCTAATGTATTTCCCTATTTTACTAAGAATTTTCGGCCATGATTAATGTAAATCAAATCAGATATGCTTCTTCACACTTACTAAGGCCATATCGCACTGTCCGCTTCCACCTATTATTGATTTATTACCAATCCGATCCATTTGTTCACACATTCTCTGACAACAGCGTCATACCATTCTCCTACTAGGTTTGCTGTATGGGTCTATGTTCTTGTGTAAAAGAATTTGTTTAAGATTTAATTAAATACCATAGGGTTCAATCAATGATCAATAATTATTTCTACATTTTAATTGCAAAACTTATTTATGGTAAAATTACCTGTAGTGGACACCCTTTTCCAACCCATTTCATCTAGCAAATAACCTGCTTAAACCGCTAAACATCTAGGCATCCTGAATTATTTACATATTTACCAAGTATCAAGCGCACAAACTTCCTATCACAAAATTAAACCACAACGAGGACAAATTGTTAAAAATACCAATAATACATATAATATGTGCCTAACGGTGTATTGATGAAAGAACTACAAAATCATAATAGCTAAGCTTTGGGTCATGATTTGGGGAGTACGAGAGAGTAGGGTAGGTTAAAAGCGATGCAAACCAAATACAATTATCTTGCATATTACAGGCCAGTAAATGGTAATTTAAGGTAAATATAATGCTGTGTATCATATTGCCAATCAAAATCAACATATTAAGGCCTGCTATCAAATTAAGCTCCTGGCTAGTGCCCCCTGTGTTCTCATAAAAGACAAATTGTCTCGTTAGATTATTTTAATAATCACTTCAGATTCGATTGTTGCGGCAAAAATTGTAGTGCTGATAAAAGATGGCCAAAAACAAGTGTGAAACTGCAGGAATTGTTGGTAATAACCTCTTTGCAGTACAAAAGATGTACCACGTTATGAGGATCAGCCTGATAACCAGACGACGAGGATCCAGGCGACAAAGAGTCAGCGCTCAAAGAACTGACCAGTTTTGCGAGTAGAAGAGTTTCGGCGGGTTCGCAACGTAGTTAACTCCAAGAAGTTAGAGATGTAAATGTTAGTAACTGAACCGTTAGAAGAAGAAGAAGATGCCTACAAGGTAGTAAGTTGCAAGATTGGCTTTTGCTTTTGCCCATACAACATGTGGCATCGAATAATGACGACTGGACAAGGTACTCTTTGTATATGAGTCGAGTTTCTGCCCCACATCGGCCAATGGACAAGATCCGAAGAAAGATATGCTCAAGTTTGTATTGCTGAGCAACTTTAATTTCTCAGTGAGTCTGTTATGGTTTACGCAGTTTATAAAAATAGAGTTAGATTTCATACAAAATGAGTCCCTGACAGTTCCGAGCTACATTACCTAGACCTACATTTTTCAGGTACTAGAAAAGCATGATCTTATTTATGATCCCTACGGGCGAACGTAGCATTTTAATCAGAATAATGCTACACCTCTGCAGCTATAATTATCAAAGAATATCTGGAGGTCGGTTCGATTGGCCACTCATCCGTCTGGATATGAATCCCATCGAACATGCCTGAAAAGAGTTAATAAGTCGTATTAGAAAGTAAACCCTACCTCCAAGTATTGCCGAGGGGTTGAGGTGTAACTATTGCAAGAATGAGATACCATTTACAACCCGCCCCTATCTACAATTTAATACTGTCCTCGCCAGCAAGATAATAATTTATAAAAATAAACTACTAATTTATAAAAATAACCCTAAATTTCAAAATATATAAATGTGTGATGCACGCAATAAAGTTTTAAAAAGACAAAAATATAAGTTTATGTAAAGAAGTTACTTATTCCACCAATGTTTCACCGATAGTCCAGACGGCTGGCTGGAGAACGCCTCCACATATGTTACAATTCCAAAAATTGGGAAGCCTCCAAGAAATGCATATGTCTTCGCCACCACTGACATCAGATGCACGTGCTACTTGCTGAGTCCCAAGATGGCTGCTAGGCACTCAATACCACGCGAACACACCACTTCAGAAAACATCCAACAATTTATCAATACATTCTTACGGTGGATTTTACCATCAGGAAAACCAGTTAACATCCACCGCAAGTCCAATCTTAAGCTAATAGCCTCGAAACCAGCCCGAGGGGTGTTGTTTTCCAGTGCTTATGTGCCACACGTTCCAGTGCCACACGTTCCATTGACATTTTGACAATCAATTTAATAATGTTACCTATTCCGGGTTTCACCAGCCAATGTTGCGTAGAGGCCGAATTAAAAACCATTCCTCATATCACGTTTCAATCTTGCAATTAATATTTTTACTTCACAAAGACTTTTGGGGAAATTAAAATGAGAGAAATCAAGTGAGAAGCCAAAGGAATTGACATCTGTTTAACGCAAAATAGAAAATAGTAATCACATCTCTCTTTAATTTCAGCTCAGCAAGATGGATCTCTCCCCTTATCCTGTAATTGTGCTACCAAAACTCCCAATGGATCAGGGGCATTTACGAAATCCAGTAATCAATCAGTTAACCAGAATTTAAACATCGATGCGGAGGTAAGACAACTTCCGAAGTACACTCACCTTGGTAATCTTGTTCATTCTCCTTCAAACGGAGAATGAACAACATTACCAACTTCCTCATACCACAAGTTCCTACCATACTTCTTCCTACCATACCATACCACAAGTTCCTACCATAAAGATTGAACAATCCAATTCACTTAAGTAAGTCATCTGCACGCAGCAACATCTGACGGAACAGTTTCTTACTGTTCTGAACAATTCCTTGATTTGTGCCAGTTATTCACTAAACACTACATTTTACCGCTATCACAAGTATTACATCTAGCATTACAAAATTCTATATCAACCCTCATTGAGCAATCAACTACCTTCAGACAACAGCTATTATTCACTAGCGCTAAAATATGTTATCTACTGCCCTCTACGGCGTCATACTCACACTATCTAATTCTCTACCCAACGCTCTATGCGTCACAATGAATGTCAAATCATATGTTTACCAATAACCAAAGAAATATTATTTACTTAATATTTCAGGTAAAATTCACTAAAAAATAACTGAAAATATACGAAATAAATGATTATAATACACAAATATGAATTTCTAACTCTAATAGGCAGTTGGCAAACGTACTTTCTTCCGCCGGAAAGTCCAAAATTTACTTATCCACTGATTAAAAGTAAACAAATATTTTAGCTGACGAAATACTTCCAAATTAACTGGATCCAAGGTGGTACACACTCACTGCAAGTATTGGTGGTACAGAATACCGGGCAGTTAGCAAAATGTTGCTGGTACTAACCAAGCTCAACTTATATCCAATATCAAAATAATTTCCACAAGAGATAAAACTAAATGATAATTTACAATATTCAAAACAATTTCACCAAGGATCAAGCCCTAACAACAGGTAACTACCCAGTGTTCATTATCTAATTGTAATCCCTTAGTAATTACCATGTTCCTGCCCAATAACAGAACTCCATTATTACTTTGTATTACTAAATTGTCGCCACACTTAGTCCTCACAGGCCCGAATCGCCTAAATAAACATCCATTATATCTAGAGTATGTGCCTCTGAATTTCGTATACAATCGCCAGTTTCATCATACTAACACAACGGTTTCATATGTAAGCAATGTCATTTCTTTTTTCTCTTTTCGGGCTTAAAAGATCGACTGCTTGCTTGAAAATGGAATCCTAAATCCAAACATGTAACAGTTAGAATTTATTCTACAGAGGAACAGTTCTTTACACCAAATAAACTTTCAGTTATAAAGTGTTGATTATCATATCTTAATTCGATCGGAAATGAGGCTTCAGACCTTTTGTACTCGTTAAAGATTGAAATGAAAATATAACAATGTCGCATTATGAAAATCATTCACGTCACTAATAGCAACAACATCGTTTAAATTTTATGCCTCAAACAAATTAAACGAGATTCTAACATGCACTATAGAGAGTTATAAACTTAGCACGATTAATTTTTTTTGTTCAAATGATTCTTCTCTGAACTAAAATCATAAAATTCATTCTGTTCTATTTGAAACTAGAAAAACGATAAAATCGAACTAGATACAACGAAGCCATTAATTTTAAACTTTTTTTATTAGTGTAATGATTTATCGAAATCATTTAATGAAAATCACATTGTAATATACGAGATAATATAAAATATTTATAAAATAAATATTAGAACGTCAATACTATACAGTGTTACACATCAGCTAGACTACCCGCTAGTTACAGAGCTACGCAAAAGAGTAAGTTTAATATTAACCACCCTTTTAAAGCTACGATTAATCGAGTTGTCCAAGAATTCAACGAAAGCTGTGACAAAGCTCAAAACGTACCATTACCAAGTTTGAGAACCTGAATCATTTACTACACTCTAGTAGAAGAAGAAGAGGCGCCTTAGGAAATATACTTACCTCCATCTTCGAAATAAATGACGAGGTCTATCAGGATATGAGAAACCTGGATCAAAATCAACAACGGCTAATGGGCATAACAAGTGAACAATCAAAAATCATGTTGTCATCCATTGCCACAGTAAATCATACGGAACAACAAATTACTTCCAAACAAACTAGAAAGATACAGAGTAAAACTGGATCAAGTATTACTAACGTTAAATGAAGTACAATGATCGCTGAAAGTATGGCGAACGAGTTACATAATCATTATAAGGAATTAGCAACTATCACATACAAAAAGGGGAACATTAATGACTGTCAATCACCAGCTATTAATTTCAAAGTAAGAATAATGGACAAACTAATAATGGAGACACGACCACTGTGTATGGATGCTTTCGAATCATTGATACGTCAGCATTCAACTTGAAAAGTATCACACCAATTCCATAGAAATTCGGAAACAATTCTTACACCATTGTGGACAGGACTAAACCAGTAGTCGCGGTAAATTATAATGTTCAGCAATACTTCCAATTAACATGCGCCCAGCTGCACGATTGTAGGGTCATTACTAGCATTAATTTTTTGTGTAGTCATAAATCAATTAAGAAAATGAGAGTCACTAATCACTGTGTCATAGATGCACTTTACAACTCTCTACAGCAAGCAAAATGTCATCGAAAATCGTATCAGTTAACAATGACAACTTTGAACTTGGAGCAAAGGATGTCACCCAAACAATAATCCGTCCTCAGCAAAAATTCAATATTGCTGTAGTCAACAAGTTTGAGCTATAGTTAAACAACAATATTATCAGTCAATTTGACGTCAGTCATTGGAGACGATCTCATCCACGTAAGAAGCAGAGCAGAGGAACTAAATAAATGTTTCAACAATCAATTTGGTATCACGTCAAGTAAAATGGGTCATCGATAATTTTCGTTTAGATCTTCTTCAGCTCGTTGGTTGAGGATTGGCTATCATAAAAGGTTGGACAATGCTGAAAAAGAAGCGACTTCGTCCTAGTGTCACTATCATCGAGTGACAAGAAGTCCCTCCTACGGCCCAGCAGTTCAAACTCCAACCACTCCAATCTGACGTGGCAGTATGTCAAAGTTAGGACAATTAGGAAAATTAATGAAACCTTAATATAATAAATATTTATTATATTAAGGTTTCATTAATTTTCCAAATTTTCGTTTACATAAAATATCAAATTATCTCAAAAATTTATTATAAAAGTATTTAACGAAATCATATTTAAAAACACGCTTGATGCGTGTTGCATCTAGGTCAAGTGCGACGACTTTAATATGTATATAGCAATTAGTGCTTTCATAGATTAAAGAATGTAAACACATAGTTGTGCATTAACAAAGCACACTATACACATATCACTTATTCAGGTAGAAATAACGTATATTTTATTATTTCGTTCATAAAGAGTGAGTATTTTAATAAAACTTGAGATTTATCTAGTTTACATTAAACTGTGTAAACTGTGCGTTTCACTCAACCCACGTTGATCTAGCTGTAGCTCCACAGTAGCTAGACTACTCTCTAACTACAAAGCCGCAAAATAGTAAGCTTAATATTAACCAGCCTTTTGTACAATGTAAATTCATTAAAATCAATAAATTGCATAAAATAATGTAGCAATGTATCATTATAATTTCATTTAATTTAAATAAATTAATCTCAGAATAAAAATATATATCTGGAAAATATACCAGATATGAATCAAATCGCAGGTATTATCTGGTAGACGGACGAAGAGAAGAACTTGCCGCGACGCAAGAAGTTAGAAACAAAACGAGAAGAGAGATTAGCCTTTTTTTCGAGTTTTTATGCTCCTGTGTGTTAGAGAGAGATAATGAAAAAGTAATTTAATAGGTTTTCACATAGGCAGAAGAGAGATGCAAGAAACTTCTGTCAAAACTTACTAAGGAACGTGGCGACACGGTCGATCTGAAATTATAAAAGCGCAAAAGCAGTCTACTGATTTTTCCAAGCGATCCAGCATTTTGTTAGATTTGAATCAGTTCAGTCTTGAAGTTTACTGTTAATTCACGTATTTTACTTGTTCATTATTGTGAGAATTATGACTGATGTTCAGATGTGAGTAGGCAAATATTTTAATAAATCTTGACTAAAAAATTGAACACCTTAAGTTCCTTGATTTTATTCCGAGTAAATATTTATTTCAATGTAGCTCATTTTCATTTCATAATAAGCTAACAAATAGTTAACTTTTATTTACATTTTGCTTAGTAGTTTTTATATTTATTTACGTATTGAAAATAAAGTGTACCGGTGGGAGATAAACCTTTATGACTTGCGTTTAATTACAACTTGCGAGGAAAATTGTGTTAATTTCGTATTAACATTTATGTAAATCAAATAAATCTTAACCGCACCTGTTTTATTTGGGAAAATTTGTAAACCCACTATAATTGTTTTTGTAAAAAAAATTACTTATTGATTAATAGAGTACTTTAAAATCAATGGTGTTTTATTATGATTCATCATCAATCAGCCCATATTCGTCCACTGCTGGACATAAGCCTCCCTTGATTGCTTCCACATTCTCCTATTCTGT
>WYDF02025234.1:0-13023 GCA_009867245.2 Adranes taylori | reverse complement strand
TGAGGTTCTCTGGAGGTACACGCTGCAAAGCGAAAAAAAAAATAATAATAAACCTATGCATGGCCAATTTTATAATATCATAGCCGAATTGGAGCTATCACCACATTTAACATTCAGCTTCTTAAAATCTGGTGGCCTGCGATCTGAAACTGAGGGATTTATTTTTGCATGCCAAGGTGGTGTCATAATCACGCTTATCTACCCTAAGAATATAATGACCGTAGAGTTGGCAGATATGAACTACCGAGTATGCAAGGTTCAACCAGAGACACTATTTCATATTTTTTCCCCCATGCCCGGTGATGCTAGAACATAATTCATCCAGCGCCATAATGCCGCCTTAAAAGTGCTATATTTTCATCTCCGTCATTCTTACGGAATAGACAAAGACCCGGTAGCAACCTACGTCGTTAAGTATATTTAGACCGTAGTTGGAAATGACGCCCTTATAATCTTTTGGAACTCCGGTTTTCCTCCAACCCATCAAATAGCCGCAATCAAACCTGATATTGTGTTATTAGATTCCACGAAGCGGGAAATGTTCCTTATAGAACTTTCCCGCCGCTGATAAAAATATTAAAATTAATGAACGAGAAAAAGTGGCTAAATATGAGGATTTGATATGCGATCTAAGGATCCAATATCCATGCCATTACAGCAAATTTGTAGTCCTGATAATTGAAGTCATGGGAGGCGCCTTAATACAGTATATTAAGATCATACCGACTTTCGTGGCCAAAGCTGAAAAATTAGCAAGTCAGGTGCAAAAGGCCGTAATCCTGGGGGATTAGAGTTTACTTCGGTCACAAGACTCAACAATTACGTAAGGGCTTACTCTATTGTTTAGAGAGTCGTTACGTGACATCTGCTCAAAGAAGAATCTCGTGTATGACGTCTTCTTTTTAATGTTGCTGATGTTGAGATTTTTTGGAGATGCACGCTCCAAAGTGACAAATAAAAATAATAATAATAATACTTAGGGCTTATGTTGAGTAGTGGGGGGGGGGGCTGTGAATGTTCATATGAGTATGGTAGTGAAATGAGGTGGTGTGGCCACAGAAAGATTGGGTACTGTGTGGAATGAGATGTTTGGGGATTCAGTGAAAACGAGGATATTGATCCTTAACTTGTATATAAGGAGGATTTTGATGTATGCAGTGGAAGTACTGGCGGTGAAAGAGAGATTGGATATTGAAAGGATGGGCGTCACATATATGAAGAGGTTATTGCGTTTATAAAAATGTATACCTACAGACATTATAGTACAAGAGTTCAATGAGTGTAAGGCTTGGGTAAAAGGTGTCAAAGAATTAGTAAAGTTTGAAAAAAATATTATGATGGGAGAGGATGAAAGAATTGTGAGAAATGTCTATTTAGATATAATGAAGAAGACGGAGAAAGGAGAAGAGGGAAGACAATGTGTGAAAGAGCGAGCGTATAAAGATCTATAAGAGGTGCGGATGGTCAATGAGTAAATGGCAGAAGAGGCTGAGCGGTAATGTGAAGTGTGAAATGGTTATAGAGCGAGCGTTTATGGATGTAGAGATTCAAGAGAGAAATGTGAGCTTAAGGGAGACCAAATGTAACAGAAAATATGATGATACCAAGGTAATATGGATGATGTGACAGTACATGGAGGATAAGAAATTTACGAAAAAAAAGATCATTGCTAGATTTAGATGCGGGATTGAGGAAAGGAAGAACCAGTATTGGATGAGTGATGATGAAAACAGATGTAGGCTGTGCGGAGATGAGAAGGATTCGTAGAGACATTGGATGTACGAATGTAAATATTTGGGGTTAGAAAGGATTCTGAGAATGGAAGAGGTGACCTGGAATATATGTATGGGACAAAGTGGGGAGGCTATAACATTTTAATTATCTGTGTTATCACCTTAAATTATATCGAAAAGCTGCGTAAAAAAGAGGTACGGGCGGTGTGGATCTATTTACATTAATTTGCTAATATTTAAATACGAGCTGAACCGAACACCGGAACTGAACCGATATATTTTTACTTTGCCGAACCGGAACGAAAAACGAAGGAAAAAACTAACTGCTCGGGTCCCTGGTGAAGCACCAGAATACAGAAGGAGGAATTTATTTGATACAACGAAGGTGATACATAAAATCAGGAAATGAAATTGAAGTAAGACACAAATAGAATCCATAGGTGTGATTAAGGGTGTGAAGCAAAAAGTTTGCGTACCTGCACTGTCGTGTGTTTTCTTCTTGGCTCCTACCGATCTGTGTATTTTAAGTGTTGAGAACCTCTGGCATATATATCTTTTGCTACTGTAATTTTTATAAACAAGGAAGATTCGTCCTTGTAGCAGGTTTGCGAAAAGCTTTGAGACAGCTACGTACCGTCTACATATTCAAAGGAAGACAACAGCCGCTAAGTTGGGTACGAGTGCTGTGTGCGGACGCACGGAACAGCTTTTCAAGTTTCGAGCTGTTATATTACGTAAATAAATCAGACAAGTTATATACACTATTTAATTTATTAGATATATTCAATCAGATATTTAATAATTCTTCATTGTATCTCATTAATATTTTTGATCTATCTAATTTTCCGTCAATGATTATGTTCATTATTTATTTACCAGGCGCGCACCCAGGAATTTGGCTTGGAGGAGACTGGAACTGCTATACTCTACTTCTACTTCTTCGTGCCATATATGTGTGAGCAAAAAAAATTATTTTGAATGTACGCACATAATATAATCTTGTCTTGTGTCTTGTCACATTTCCTTTTATTTTATGGATGATGATCTTTTTTTTTTTGGATCATCCATTCCCATATTTTTTAAAACACACATGGCTAACAATAGTTTATAGTAGTGTCTTGGGCCGCAATGAAACCTTTGGAGGGGGGAGGGTCAACCTCGAAAGCCCCCCCCCCCTCTTGGAACACCCAAAAATGAGGATGCATAATAAGTCAATGAGGATGCATAATAAGCCACGTGTTAGTTATCCTTTAATTATCCTTTCATGGTTATCCTTTAATAATTATCCTTTAATAGTTATCCTTTAATATATGCACATATTAGCTAAACAACTACGACTCATATGCATCCTACAAGTTTTGTAGCTTATTGAAAATTATAACTAACTATAATTGTTTTTAAATACTTCTACTTCTTGTCGTACATTAGCGGATACATTTAAATACTATAAAATTTGTTGAACTCTATGAAAAGCTATTAAAAACTTATAACATGTGAACATTATCATCAAGGTATACTAATTTACTCCAAATCGAAAGGTTTACGCAAAGCGAAAACAATTACTTGAGGGTACTAAAACTTGCCTCTTATCACAAAGTTTGACCTTAGACGACAATTTTATATTAATTTCTGTTATAAATTCGCCAGATGGCAATGGCTTTATTGATTGCAAAATGAGAAAAAGCAATTACAAATATTGAATCTTATATCTTTCTTTGATGTATTAAAAATAATTAAACTTACTTGTTTCACTGACGCTAGGCCCAATTACTGTTGGAAAAGAATGTAGTCCTGATATAGATTTTCCTTTTCCAGCATCTAAAATAATAAATGTGCAAGAATTGATGTTGTTATTTAAACAGTTAGGATCTTAAAAATAATAGCTTAACTTAAAAGAATTCTTTATATAAAAGTATAATATTAACAGAAATCTGTAATGCAAAGTCCTACTGCCAGTATATCTTTCAAAAATCAATACGAAAGTAACTGTTAGTACAGTTACCTTACCTACTCTAGATACAAAATGCAGGACAGAGAATCTATAACACTGTTTAGACATTACAGGTACCTTGAACATCTAAACATTTATCAATTGCAGTTCTCTAGAAATTCGGTTTGTGTTGAAAATCATAGATGGCGTCACTATACTGTTTATAGCGTAAGTTTATACTCCGAACGGATTAAATCTAAGCAGGTAGGATTAAAGCTAAGTAAAAGCGGATGTATCTGCTACTGGAAGAATTTTTCGAGACTCAAATAAAAACAAATAACAATTTGGGAAAAGCAAAGATTTTGTTATGTCGCTCTCCGGCTCACAAGTAAGCTCAAAGAGCGCTGAAATTTAAAAGGAGTTTTAATTACTTTTTTAATAAGTTTCGCTTGTTGTTTCGTCAAGCAACGAAAATTTCCAACATAATATTCTTCCAGCGTCAATATTTTATTAAGCTGTTATCTTGTAAATTGAAATTTTAATTAAAAGGTATAAATAAACTGAATATGCTTATGTAGATATGGATGAAATTTATACAACCGCATCTTTTCTTATTTTTAACCTGACAAAACAGATACTTACATTATAGATATTATTTGCTATAAAAGTGGAAATATATGTTATGATTATTTAAAATTAGGCACAAAAGCATACAGCAAACGTGAAGTGTCTAAACTGTTCTTAGCATTCTTCACAATATTGTTTCTGTCCAGGTTTAAATTCACGCTCCATTAAATTTAAAAAAATTAAATAGATGAATTTGTAATAATTTTATAATTGGTCCGTTTCTTTGTCAAGTTTTATTTTTAGTTTGTATTAATTGTAATTTAATTTAAAATAATTATTTTGATACCTTTAGTATTAAGTACCGGCAGAACAGACACTGAGTACAAAACACAGAACAGAAAGCAGAGCCGAGAACAAATAGACATAACAGAATAGTTCCATACAATTAAAGCAAACTGCAGCCCAGTGAGCAGTACAATTGTTTGATTGTTTTCTTGACGAGGTTGATCATGTAGAAATTTCTGGTCTTACAAAACTAAGCGTTTTAAAGGAATCGCTTGGCACAAAAATCTGCTTCCGACGTCGTACACCATTCTAGGTGTTTTTAAATAGCTCAATTTATTTTTGTTACTATGGTGGAACTCACCAGTGATATCATAAGAGCTAATTCTGGATTATCATTGTTAGAAAAATTACAGGCGTTCAGTTTTATTAAAGTTAAATAAACAAATAAAATAAAATTGAAGAAAAAACAAAACAGATTATAATTAGATGATTGCGTAGATACATAGCATGGTTAACCTGAAAAAATAAAAGTGACGTCATTACTCTTAATTCTAAATCAAACTCTCTGATAATAAACACATATTCTCAACACTCCCATTCAGTTTTCCATGAAGATATTCAAATATATTTGGTGATAGCGGTTTCGCAACTCTCATCCAGCTGTTTAGTTGTTTTAATATATCTCTTATCGATTTTGTCCCCACATTGTCTCCATTTTTGTAAACATCTCTTACAAAATGGTATCGAACGTCGATATGGATTGTTCTTTGTGGAACTCGGGATTACCAACTGATTTTATTATAGATTGGTTGTCAATCATAATTGGTACTTTTTTGTGTTCAAACCCTAATTCCTCAATGAAATTCTTTCACCACAAAGCATTTCTAGTACCATCACACAAAGATATATACTCAGCTTCGGTGGTAGAAAAAGCAACAACACGCTGAAGTTGACTTGACCATGTAATTGGTCCTCCATTTAGCATAAATACAAATCCACTTGTGAATGTTTTGTTTCTATATGACCAGCATAATCTGCACCTGTGAAACTTGCAATACAGTACTCTCACTGGTTCCAAATATAATATCGTAATCGACAGTTCCTTGTAAATATCGGAATATTTTCTTAACAGCGTTCCAATGGGATGATCAAAACATTAATATATTTACCAGCTTGCTTTACAGCAAATCTCAATATCTGGGGGGCTTTCCTGGCTGAAAATAGTAACGAACCGATAGTTTCGCGATTTGGAGTAGATCTCATTTGTTTTTCTTCTTCTTCGCAAGTTGCTACTGGACGTGAGCCTAAATGCAGACCTTGTTCAGCGGGTACCTTCGTAGATTTGCAGTTACTCCATTGATAATGAGCAAACATTCTTGGAATCTATGCTACTTGATTAACACGAATAACAACGTTTTCGCGATCACGTAATATTGACCTAAATTTTCGTTTGTTACCTAAAAACTTAACTTCAATTTTTCAAAGCAATGCTTATCGCGGCACGCGATTTTGATACCAACCCATCTTCCATGTGCAACACGAGATAAATAGGTGCACTATATAAATTACCAACATATACGCCTTTATCAGCTTTTGTTTGAACAAAATCATGGGCGCCCGCAGATATTATTTCAGGGGGTGGGGGCGGGGCGGAAAATGAAACAAAATGTTTTGATACAAGTTTATTTTATATATTCACACAATCACATAATAATTATCTAATCTGGATTTTCCAGGGGGGGGAGGGAGACTTTATAAGCCATATAGAGACAGAAGTATGGATCTGTGTATACAAGACATCACCAACAAAGTATTGAGGCATCGAGAAGCACAAAAGTACAAAATCGGCCGTAGTTCAATAATACTTAAACTAAAATCAGTGAGTGAAAACAAGGTACGGTCGCCCGGTTGCCAATTCATATTTTTTGCAAATGTACCTGGACAGTAAAGTACTAGCAGGACCTTAAAGTACTAGCTTTCACTAACAGCTTGCCTAGAAAAAGATGGGTGCTTTTTAGAGCGCTATAAGAAATAACTATCTCAGAGATTTTTGCAGCAATCTTAAACGGGTTAGGGCCTCCGTAAATGAAGAATAACAAGTTCCATTTTCGAACATTTAGAAAATGAAATCGAGAACCAAACCTTATTTACAATTATGATGAAACCAATTTAGTTGACGGTCCGGCTAAGAAACAAATCCTATCTAAGCGTGGATGTAAGTACTGAAGAAATAAAAAACTATATGAAAGCTGCTGTGAGTATTATGACTTGTGAGTATGCTACCGGGGAGGTATGCCCACCGTATGTTTACAACAAATCCGACGATTCTACAAAATTCAAGTGTTGTTACTGACACTTTTATAAAATGTATCGAAATCATAATACAACAAGCAGTGGAACAAATATTTATAAAGCGAAAAAGAAGAAGTTTGCTATTGAAACGGGTAAACGTCTTTCAGCAAACGAAATTGAAAAATTCAAGATAGGTACCATCTACCTCAAATACAAGGCCTAGCTGAAGTAAAAAATGTTTCATGTAAGGTCAAAGCGCCCAGAAGATAGTTCTAGCGATGAAAATGAAAGCGATTGATATTCTTTGGCTTCAGAACTTCACTCAGTTGTTCAGACGTTGAAGATACCTATGAAGACATTCTAAGCAGTGACACCTTAAAAGAATATTATCTTTCGACAAGAGAGGAATTTGTAGTGGTTATGTGCGAGGAAGAATATTGGCCTGAGCAAGTTACGAAAGTACAGAACGATAGGACTAATATAAAATATATGACAAAATCTAGTAACTTTTGGAAGTGGCCAGGATCAAGAAGATTGTATTAATTATCCTAAGGAGGATATCGAACTATCCATATGTAAGCCACAGCAGATATGCCCCAAGAAAAAACCTATCAAAGTGCCTGAGCTTGGGAGAATATGCAGTAAACTAAAAAATAACCCAATTTCTGATTTATCTAAGAAAGTTTAATTTTAAATAAGAATATTTGCTTTTATTTAGATTTAGGTTTTATCAATTTTTATATAGATTTCATTTCAGTTCAACAGTAGATCTTAAATTTTTAATGGGCAAGTTCTGTTAACATAAATAAATAATCATTTTTATTTCTGCTATATATTATAGTTGCAAAAGAATTTGACAACTATGGTTCTTTCTGAATTAAGCAAGGGAAATATATTCTAACAGAGTTACTTATAAAATACAAATAATTCTGGACAATCTATATACAAAAAGGTTCCGAGTAAAGCAATCTATTCATGATTAACTAAATATTAAATAACAATCATTTCGAATCGTTTAAATATTTTTAAAAAGATTTAAATAAGTAAATAAATAACTAGTTCCTTATCGCTGGCTGTTGCAAAATATTTATTTGTTAAGAAATAGACAACTATAATTTAGGAGTTAAAATAAGTATGTATTCTTCACCGCTGGTCTTATGATGTGTTAACATATATATTCGGGTGAGCTAGAAAAAGATAGGCAGTCATTGATAAGCTACTGATATGTAACACAATGAGTGCTTTTGCATGTACATGCGTGTTCTGTTGGCTATATACGTAGAATAAACCTAAAAGTGGAATAAGCGGAACAGCAAGCATTGAACATGATATACGGCACTGGCACGCTACTGGTACACACAAGATGTGTGTTCCTCTTCTACTTTGCTACTCTCCGCGTATTGCATATGATTATTACGCTATAATTTAAACTCCTGTGGGGACACTAATTTGCGCCGCGACCATAAGAGTCACAATGTAATGTGCGCAGGCTTCCGCACGTTCCGTGGTGGGTAATAGGACATGAACATGGCTCCTAGCCTATAAATAAATGACCGCGTAAAAAAAAACATTTTAAATGAGTTCCTGACTTCGAGCAAGAGAGGCAGCTAAAGCAATCGTAGTCGTTCACTACCAGCTCCAGCAGAGGCAGCCGCTACAAAGCAATCAGCGAGAGACGTCACACAATAATCGCTTTCGGTAAGCAATTACATGAATATATACCGTTTTATCGTATAAAACATGTGTCCTGAATAGTTTTTTTTTTTGATCCCATCCTTTTTTTTCAACAGATCTCATATATACTAAATTGTATACCAATAGTAATACAGCCACGTCAGTTCTTAATGCGACATTGTAAAAGCACAAAGCTAGTGGTAGTCACATGGCTTACAGTTGCGTTAATTCTTAATGCAACTTTACGTGCCCATAGCACTTACCTTTTTAATTAGAGCGTATGCTATTGACAAAACTTGTGGTAATCACTTGGCTTACAATAGCGTTACTACCTAATGAAAATCTACGCGCCCATATTGTATACTACTAGCGAAACTAGTGGCATTCGCTTCGCAAATTCTCATGTCAGTTCATAATGTGACGTTACGTGCCTATAGTATTTACGTTTTCTTTCCTGCCTAAGTAGAGCGCATACTGCTGGCGAAACTAGTGGTAGTCACGGGTTTACAGTAGCACTAGTTCTTAATGAAACGTAACGCGCCCATAATGTTTACTACTAGTGAAACTAGTGATATTCGTTTGGCATACTGTAACGTCAGTTCTTAATGCGACGTTACGTAGTCATAGTTATCTCCTGGAGTACCCTCCGTTCTGTTTATTCATATGGTATGCCTAAATTTACCTCGCGTTTTCCTCGTGTAATATTAAGTGCCGATACACACTACTCATACTTTCACAGTTTCATTATTTTTATCACCGCATTTATGTATAGCTTTAGATGCACCACTATGGACCCTAAGCGCCGTTTTCTTTAAATCGTATCGCCGTTATGCTGTGCGCCTTTTTTGCTTCTTGATTTTGTTTGTACTGTTCAATGTAAGACCGCTTGTTGGCTGCTTTGTTCATTTAACCGTTATTATTATTATATTGATTTAATTTGATATCTACATACTGACATTTATTTGTGCATTTTTCGCACAAATATTTTATAAAATTTTCCAATCATTTGATTGGAAAATTTTCGACCATTATTGGATTGCAAAATGCTAGAAGGTCCAAAATGTAAAAATATTTCAAGAATATGACATGCAACTCCTTCTACACGTTTCAAATCCTTTATTAAAGTAGCTCCTCTAAATCTCAGAGGTTTATTTTTCGAACGTTTGAGATTTCTTAGTTAAGAAGTCAGTACAGCATTCAAACACCTTCTTAAACCTCCAAACCTTCCTTTATTAAAGTAGCTCCAGTAAATATCTGAGGTTTATTTTTCGAACGTCCGAAATTACTTAGTTCCTTCTTAAACCTCCAAACCTCACCAAGCTCATCGCTTTTGTAAATGATCCCGTAGCTGTCCTTAAAGCCTAAAACAACCTCAAGCCCAGTGCTTTCATAAAAGATCGCGCGGCTATCCTAAACCTATCCAAAGGTTTGCATCGACTTTTCGTTTTTTATTTCTTTTTATGTTTTGTCTAAAAGGACAATAGACGGTTTTGTTAAACCTTTAATGCTGTTTCACTCATTAGCTTTAAGTTTAGTTTTCAGATACCTAACAAGAACGTGGATCTCTGGTGTACTTACTCACTGAGCTTACCCAAGACCTGAGGAACAACATCTGTTAAGACGTGCGGTCTCAAGTTGAACTGACCTGGCGCCCGAGGACGATTTCCGAAGGCCGTTTTATTCTGTAATCTATATGCTATATAATTGTCCCATTTGTAACATTTGCTAAAGCTCCCCAATAGCAGTGTGGCGTGTGGGAGTCCCGATAGAAACTAGAGTATGTCTCATATTTTAGCATCCCGGGCAGGGGCTCGCACAATATATTGGACTATAGTTGTGTGGTTATAGATAGAAAAGTATATATAAAAGCTACATATATTTTAACAAAAGTTTTTAATAGCAATTTTTTGTTGCTCCGCATCGAAATTCAGCAAAAACATTGAAAAAAGATACAATTTTATGTGTAGAAAAAAGTTTCTGCTTTTATATTGCTTCTTTCCACCATAGTGCTTCACTCATAGTATTTCTTTCCACCTCCTCTGTTATAGCTGACTTAATAACCAGCTGTAACTCAAAGTAGAAAACTATCATCTTATAGGTAGCTCCAAATGATATAAACAATCTGTGTTTAAGTGAATACTTCTATTGATTTTTAGGTTCTACGTGAATTTCAAATTGATTACTACACCAAAATATTTTCTTTATTCCTACACAGATTATCTTTTGCCTTAAAATGTTATATGGTCCAAGCCATCTAGTTTTACCTAAGCCACCTAATTTTAAAATCTTGATTTGTTGTTCAACTTTTGACCCCTTCAGTAAAGTTGAATTAATTATACCTGGCATAATTTATGTATCTATACAAATAACTCAAGTGGTCTTCAACAAGAATATGTCACAGTAATGGGATAAAACCAAACCCTGTGGGCATCTTCTAATATCATTTGGACAACTGTTCCTCCTGCAAGTTAGTCTTTTACAAATTTCTGTACAAGTACAGTTTTGGTTCATTTATAACAGGTTAGATCTGCTCCCTGCTCCGCACGCTTCCCCACATTTCCTGAGTACAGTTTTGGTTCATTTACAACAGGTTAGATCTGCTCCCTGCTCCGCACGCTTCCCCACATTTCCTGATTGAGTCGCTGCTGAATAACAGTTCCATCTATGATGTGCCTGGTCATTGCCTACTGTTCATTACAACTAGTCGTAGCAATTCTTGTCGTTATAACAGTATTGATTAAAAATTCAGAATGTATTAATAACATAAGAAATTGTTATCAATTCATTCATAACTAAAACTGCTAGAACTCTATAAACTTGTATAATTGAAGTTGAAGAAATATCTGTCAAATAAAACTTATTTTACTACAATATTTTCTAAAAGAAGGAATATTTAATTTAAATACAGTTTTGATTTATATGATAAGTAGATATTATTAAAATATTTTCACTGAAATACATATTTTTGATTAAGTTGAAAAAAAGTGTTTACAAAAATACTTCAAAATATACCTCCTCGTAAAAATATATTTAATGACATTTCTAGAAAATATTGAATTTCCATTTATATATTTATGAAACGTAATATTAAGGGAAAAGTTATATAGAAGTAGTAGATATATATTTTTTCCATGCTTCCTGCTATATAGATTTTATCTGTAAATAAAAGATTTTATCAGAGAAAAATTCAACGTACTATATTGATACAGAAGAGAAAAAAAAACGCGGACTTTGCAAATAAAACTGACCCGCTTTTTATCAAATAAAGGAGCTAGAAAATAAATTTTCGTGCTGTAGACGATTCTATGCAGTCTAACACGATACAATATTCGATTATAAACAAAACATTTTTATAACTAGGCAATCTAATCTGATATCTCCTAAATGTTGATTTTACAAGAATTTATGTGATCTTATCTACCGTAGCTATAAGATGTCAATTGGAGGGGTTTGCTATAGTTAGTTCGTAAACAAACATTTAAAATTTCTAAGGAATGAGATTTAAACTTCTTCTGTTTGATATAGCGGTTAGATAATCATTTATAATCCCAACAGATGAGAGGTCTACGTCAGGATCGCGCCCCTGCCCACGCGAGCATTGATTTATCTCCCAACTCCATATGGGGGAAACCAGTGTCCTAGTCTGGGTTCCCTGCCCAATCTGTTACTCCCTTCTCGCTTCGACACACCACTAACAACGCGTAATGGCCACCGTGGTAGTGTATTTGGCAAAAAAACCTCGTAAAGTATGAACAAGAAGACAATGCATTGGCGCTCAGTTCCCGGCGGCCTAAAAGTCACTGATTACGGTAGCGATCAGGATAGACAGAAGGCATAGGGTGCTAAGAATCACCGGGTTCGACCAGCCTACCACGGACAACAAACTTTGCATATTGCGAGCTATAATATAAGAACGCTTTCACCAGAACAAAAAGTCCTGGAATTGGAGCTGGATCATATAAAATGGGATATCTTAGGATTGAGCGAAGTTCGTAGAGAAGGAGCAGTCGAGACCGTTCTTAAGTCAGGACACCTATTACATTACAAAAGAGAAAATAACCGGCAAGGTGGAACAGGATTTCTGATTAATCCTGTTCCAAATAACAAGAGTTGAAAATAAACAGCATAAGTTCAAGTGGTCTTAAGTATACTTATTACTTAGTACTACTTAGTACAAGTGGACTAAGTATACTTAATATTTAAACTAAATCAGAGATATAACTTGAAGATCATCCAAGTACGTACCTGCAACCAATTATGATGATGAAGTGGTGGAAATCCTCGATGATGACATATCAATGGCTATAGAACAAGACAAGACGCACTACACGATCGTCATGGAATCTTTTATAATGTCCTTTTTGTCTGCCAGTATATAATCTATTTCATTCTTGATCCTGCGGTTAGGACCTGTCCAGGTCCATTTTCGTTGTGAACTCTTTTTAAAGAACGAGTTCATAGCGTGAAGTCCGTGATGCAGGAAAAAATCCACAAGCATTTCTTGTGGATTTTTTCCTGCATCACGAACTTCACGCTATGAAC
>WYDF02025212.1:0-13023 GCA_009867245.2 Adranes taylori | reverse complement strand
TAATGGAGCACGTAACAAAGATAATACATTATATATATATATATATATATATATATATATATATATTAGTTTATTGCAAATATTAACTTGACACCTTAGCAATTTATTCACATTTATTTAAATAATTTCTTGTTAGCTATTTTTGTTTCTTATTAATGCTTGATGTGTATTGCAATGTGTTGTTTTTTCGTTTTAGGGCTTAATATTATTCTATTTAAATCATTTATTATAGATTTTTAAGCATATACTGTATCTTTCATGACTAATTATCTGTCCTATCATTTACTATAAATTTAATTATGGATTAGTCAAGTTGTTTTAACGGTTCAGATTATATTATTCTTGATTTTTGTACTTACGATTCAATGGTGCTTGGTTTAATCTATGTTGAAGCTTTATAAATTACTAGTGTACCCTCTAAATCGCGAACCCATGAATACCTAGGCCGCGGCGCGCTGCGTCCGTTCTTGAGTCACTGCTCGGAAATTTCTAACAGGGCAGTATGCAAATATGGGGACCGGGGAATTCATGGGTTGGCGAATTCGTGCATAGGCGAATTCAAAAATCCAAGGGGTCCGGAGTCACTTTTGTGAAATTTCCAGACTGCCTTGAACTTTTGAAATCGCCTACGCAACAAATTTGCCAACCCATCTATTTCCCTATGGCGCGGGAAGCTCCGTTGTCCGCTTTGCCGCGACCTGCGGGCGTTTTTGGCTTACTTTTGGAAGATTTCTATGCAAGACATTTTCAATGTCACTGCATATGAATCCCCCGGTCCCGGTTTGTTCGCTTTGGCGCGGTCTTCGGCTGCGCTTAACTCACTTTTCGAGTAATTTCTAACACGGTAGTAGCAAAGAAATTTTCAATTCGATCACCCATGAATTCGAGCTCACTTTTTAGAAAAAGTTCTAACAGGGTAGTATAGTCTCCAAGAACTTTTCACTCCGACTACTCATTTATCAAAAGTGCGATTTACTTTCTCGGCAACTCTAAAACTTATCGATTTACAATAATTTTTATTTTTTTCCTCCAAATGAATGAAATCTGACATTTTTCTTTCAAAGTTCCATCATTTCATTGAAATAGACAATTTCACATATTTCAATTTGACGCAGCATCACATAGCCTCGGGTTTTTCAATTTTTTTTTTATTTCTTAAAATTGTAGGCATTTTATCATCTGTCAAATTTTAGGAACATTACATTTAACCTTGTCGAGAGACCTGTCATTTTCTTAGAAAACGTCTTTATAGGACGCTTCCGGTTTTTTCATTAGTTGACGGGCTGCACGCTTTTACGGTTTCAATTATATATAGATAATTTTTTCTTTAATATTATTGTTTAAAGTTTGTACGGTTCTTTACCTTTCATAAGCATCTTACATCTACTGGCCGAGTCTAACAGTCCCGCAAATTGACGGGGCTCTTTGGCAATTCTATTTGGCAGCGTATCTTACAAAATACGGCAAATATTAAGAGATAAGACGCGGTGTATTAGGACCACGTCGTAATTTTAGCTTATAAGTTTCCATTGGCTATCAATATAAGGAAACTACATAAAAATGATTGTGCTACTGATTAGATCAATGAACTGGGCACTTTCGTAGGCGGAGGATTAAAGGATTTATTGTAACTTTCTTGGTAATTCTCAATTTCTTTAATAAACCTATTTTCTCGTAATTTACTGTCTATGCTTGTTCGATTTAATCTTTCACGCGGATAATCGTTATTTATCCGTCACGGTTAATTTATTTTTATTTATAAGGGTATAAGGATGTTCTGTCTCAACGAGATAAATATGACAACTAGTGGAAAATGTTAATAATAAAAGTAAATAATCCAGAAAAAGTTTTACCAGAGGGAAAAACTGCAATCATTTATGAAAATTTTATTTTTGTACTCCAATTATAAAGTTTGTCCCGGTATGCATGGGTGTTGTCGTTTATATCACTTGGATAACCCAAAAGTTTCGTGTCATCAGCAAAGTGACTGAGTCTGTCTTCTATAGATTTTGACATGTCACTTATATAGCACAATAATAAGAGAGGTCCAAGTTCCCATCTTGGAGGCATTCCGCTGAGTATGTTTTGTTCACTGGAATAATTATTGTCAATTCGGACGCGATAGATGCGACTCGTAAGAAAACTTCTTATCTAACTGAGCAAATTGCCTCTGACTCGCATAGCATCTAGTTTGTATCATAGTCTTTGTGTTGGAACTTTATCGAAAGCCTTTTCGAAGTCTAGATATATAACACCAATTGGGTGATTCTTGTAAAATTTGCTTGTCAGTTCATTTAATATTAGTAGCATGTTGCTAGTTACGTATAGTTCAGGTAGAAATCCGTGCTGTACTTTGTCAATTGTTCCATTTGCAAGTAAAAACTTTGATAAGCTATCATTTTCTCCATGCATTTGCAGAGTATTGATGTCAAGCTGATTGGTCTATTCATCACTTTAGTTTTGTCTCCCTTTTTGTAAATCGGATTTTTTTATGAAAATAGATGGTAAATTGTAAGGTCCAGAGCTGAAGCTATTGTTTCAGGGCTGAAGCATTTAATACTCGTTGAGGAGTGATGTTAATTGTTTCTATGCTGTTTATTTGTCGTTAAATTTGTGGAGATAGACAGTAGGTTTCTTGTGTAAAAACATTCTGGAACTGGTTCGCGATTAATAGGGGATCCGTAATTGGTTCAGTTGTGAGCCAAGACTATAGAACTGAATGTCTGAAATGTAGTTGAAAGAATTTGATCTTGTTCTCTATAATTGATTCCTCTTACTTGCACTTTGTCAATCTGATTTGAGATGTAACCTTGTTGGAGATGGTTCTGTAATCCTTAGAGGCTTCGTTTGTTTTAACAGCTTTGTATCGACCCCACATCTGTCTGTTCAATTGTATGATTTTTAGAATGTTGAGATTGAACCAAGGCTTCTTCGGGTGAAAGTTGGAACAAATTGATCCAGCGCACTAGTTAAGGCTATTGATACGTCTTTATAAGTTTCAATTTGATAGCTGGAGGTCTGTTTTAGGTTTGACAGCTGGAGGTTTGTCATTGATTAGGTTTGTTTTGGGCAATTTATTCTCTTCGCTATTCTGTATAAAAAAAGGTGGATGCATATCCCCTCATCCAGGTGTTTGGGTTCCTTGCTTTTTCAAGTTCTTCTAAATTTACTGGCACTTTGAATGATGAATTCTCATTAGGATGTTTAGATTGCACTTTAATGCACTTAGGGTTGGTAAATTGCTTTTCTATTAGATAGTTTCTTAAATCTTGGACAGATATTTCTGGCTTCAGTCTAGAGACATGCAAATAAACCGTGTTATCTTGTTGTTTATTTGAAATGGGCTTTGATTGGGCCATGTTAGTTTGTTTCTTTATTTAATGAACTGAATTTGTATATGTGAGGCATTTAAAAATTATAGCTCAAGTGGTGGGTCGAAAGTTAGCAGTCCAGGTGAACTCAACACTAGTGTTGTAATGTGACACACAGTGATGTCATAGCTCTTTCACTGCATCAATCGTTTTGCGAAGTAACGGTACAAAAAGATCGAGTGGTCAAATGATTGAAAGTGCATCAGTGCAGCTCGTCGGCGAAATCTGGTAGAGATTTTCTTACGCACTACACTGGTCTAAAACAAATCAAAGATGAGTTTTCCTTTATAAAATTAGTCAATTCTAACAAAGTTGGGGTCGAGAAAAAAACCGAATTTATGAAACGTAGCATAAATGAAACGGTTTTTCATACGTTTTAATATAATTTATTAGTTTTTTATAAACCTTTCTCCATATTTAGGACTTACTTATCATGCATTGGGAATAGAAATTAAATACATAATATTTACATAACAATATGCCACATCACATTATTTCAATTTTATGAACGCATTTTAATAACTTTGATACACGTTAGGTAAAACAATTATTGGCGATAAAACGAGTTGAATTCATAATTCAGATCGTTAATTGTAAAGAAAATTTTATAGTTGTTTCAATCTATAAATTGATAAACTACTATAAATATTTCTAAAATAAATTGAACGCATACATCACGTCTCTCAATCATCACAATTATGCACAATGTAGTGTATAAACTTATTGTAATGGAAAAAAAGTTATAAAATTAAGTGCTTGCATTCATTTAAATAGGATATGTACAATATCATGTGTTAGAAAAATCGTCGTTTCCTTAATATTATAACTTAAAGCCTAATACAAAAATATGCAGGATATAATTTTAGATCATTTAATAACCACATTTATTAATTTAATTCTGTAATAACATTTTATTGTTGTCATATAGATTATATATACAAGATTCATTCAATATTTATGTGTTAATATTGTTATTTTCGGTTTAAATCATTGTTACATTTTAGATTGATAGAAATGTAAAAGTGTCTTAGGCGCTAAAATAAATTTGATGCTGAAAAAATTGCTAACAGATTGTTCTGATAAGATTTGCTTAATTATATTTCAACAACCAGGAATTCTTCGAAAATCGCATTAAATGGCTTCGGAAGGTGCGTAAATTTGAGAGCACTGCATTAGTGTGTCTTCAATGGTTACATTAGTTTCGTTTCATATCAGTTTCTAATAGATTCTTAACAATTTCGTTCTTTACAAATAATCTATTTTTCTGATAAATTTGTTTATCAAATTTGTCAGTTAATAAATTATAATTAGTTACCTGTTATTGAATAGGTATTCCTTGTGAAATTGCGTTTGAATAAATGTTGTATCGTTGAGTTTGGGACTCATTACATTCCTGTGGATTGTTGACATTACCTGATGTAATGTTTTATTTGTTTATTGATCTTGTTATACTATTCGACGGTTTTACTTCTCACCTGCAATACTTTTGCAGTAACAACGTTATTGTGTTGAGAATACTTTTTGTGAGTACCTAAGCCGAAAGATCTTTTCCAAATGAAATCAGGTGTGTTTATAATCACTGATTCTTTTAAAACAATATGCTTAATATGAATTTTTTGTGGATAATAAGCCTCAAACCTCAGCCCCATAACCGATTACTGATTCTAAAATACTCGATCGATAATATTTCTGTTTGTTTAACTCTTATCCCGTTATAGCTGTTTCATGATTCATCATGTAAAAAATCTCGAGAATATATAGATCGTACGTTATATAAAAAGTATATTGTTGAATTTTAATAGTTATTATAGATATTATTACATTAATATTTAAAATTATAAATATGCAGAATTTTATAAAACGAAGCTAAACGCTTATAAAGAACTGATTATTTCAATAATATTTATAAATATATTTTTAGTAATTAGTAGTACGTAAGTAAATAAAATTTTTGATTATTGTTTATTTGTATTGTAAATTATAGCCCAAATTTAATACATATAAATTAAGTCCGCTGATTTTGTTATTGGTTAAATTCTTGCGTGCCAATAATACAAGATAATTAACAATAATTTTAAATTTCCATTTATTATTGCGCATCACTAAAAAAACATTATGTACAACTTTGAAAATAAATATTTATAATATTCGAGAATATTTTGTTTATTTTCTGTTCCGTTCGCAGTTGTATAATTAATTTTTGATATAAGCCATAAAACTTAAAATTATATGTCATTTGAAATTTCATGGATATCTTAATTAAACCTTTTTTTGTTAATAATGATATAATTTTGCATTAACAATCTTACTATATAGGCACAGACTGTCCCAATAATGTGTCCAAGACCAATTAATTGCTCCTTCGTCATATTATATGGAAAAATTTTCAAAGCAGAATTAAGCTTCACACGTAGGGCTGCCACCTCAACAGGATTGCAAATCTTGAGATTAACTTTTAAAAAATGAAAAAATTTCTTATTTCATTATTTGTTGCATAAAATTTTATTGCAATTTATAATTTATCACATTTTATTTCATTTAAGATTAAAAAATTATTTTTTATAATGTACAATATAGCACAAGCAATGTACTTGTATATATTAAAAAACAAAACTACAATATTCATAGTTCAGTCATTAATATTTAAAATATAAATTCGATATTTATAAATAAATCATAAATCTTGAGATTCCTTTTCAAGATCTTGAGACTTACTCTGAAATCTTGATTCTCAAGCCGAAATCTGGAGAGGTGGCAGCCCTATTCAGACGCTAAAATTATTGTCCTGTATACAGATATATTTTTGGAGATGGTAATTCTAGTATACCCTCATCTTTTATGCGTATAAAAATTTCTTCATATTATTGTAAATTATATACAGGATGAATCAAAACGCCTCGCAGAAGACAAGTCTTGGATTTATTAACATGGACATTTTTTTCATGTAATATGATAAGAGCAGTTGGACTTGGACGCACTATTGGTACATCCTGTATGTAGTTTTCTCAAAATTCTATTAAATTAATATTCTACTGATCAAGAATCAAATTATTCAAAATGCAAATGTTTTAGTCTTTGTGAAAGTAACATTTTATAGATATGAAATAAAAAATTCAAGTATAAAAATTATTTAAAAAAAATTATCAATATAATAAGGAAAACTAGAATTTTTTTACATGTATCTTCTGGGCTAATTCCCCTGTAAAAACTAAACACTTGGAAAGAGGATCAACTACAAGTGAAACTAGTCTCTCCGCCTGTCATGTAGTTTGAGATGCAGGTCCTCTGAAGGGAGAGCTGGATCTAGCGCCGCGACCGAGCGCTTTGACTGATTGCAACAAAGCTTAATGTGCGCCTGTTATCAAAGTGAACCGTACACAGGACCATGCAGATCTTGAAAGACCCTTACTATTAGGACCAAACCTTTTCGTACTCTTGGCAGCGACATTGGGGACACTGGTGTGAAAGGAGAATTATCATTTTATACAGGTGACTTTATCACTTTATGCAGCAATCTTCTATTCTGGATCAAAAGAGGACACGATAATCAATATGAAACATAACATTAACAAAATAACGTCTTAGGCATGCTAAACAAAATGATTTTAATTATAGATAAATGTACACACGTGATAATAATCAATCAAGGATTATGCAAACATAATTATTAGCAATAAGGCATAAAACAAGTCAAAAGTCATACTATAACATGCATTAGGTTTGTGGATAAAATAATTTGTAGTAATTAGTTTAAATATTTCGATTTAATTAGACTTTATTCTTTATTGTTTTTTAAAATTAGAGGGCGAATTTTTCTCGGGCGGTGGCGAGTGTCACGAGGCAATTTGTCTTCGTGATTTAGTTTTATGATAGATAGTTTGTGCTCTAACAATATCTGTGTGTAACAATAGACAGCGAGCTAAATTTTAGTAATCATCTAATCGAACTAAATAAGACAGTAAGATATATATCCTATAAATTCATAAACTCTTTTACCAAAGAATATGAAAATGACCGGCTATTCTTCGGTGGTGATGCCCCATTTTTGCAGTGGAGTAGCGAACATAATTGACGCGAGGCACGATACCTTTTTGGCATAGCCCGCCCACCCAGAAATCGATCAAAATAAAAATTGAACTTTTCGGGAAATCTTGCTTGTCTTGAGCACCGTTTCGCGACCCTCTGCTTGTCTTGAGCACCGTATGGCGCCCGGGATATGATAGACCTCTTAAACCCCCCCCCCCTGCCACACTAATCCAGTCTAGTGTGCTCACGTTTGAAGCAGGTAGAATAATTGACTTAAACAGATTGCAAAAATGACAAAATTGTTATATAGAAAAACATATGTCTACCATACGCAACCCCAACCAAGGAAATATATAATCAGCTAAATATCTACAATATACAAGAAGTGGTGCTGGCGGAGACTATAACACTAGTATACTCCAACCTCTGACGCGTATTCTTTACAAGTTTTCAACGTTTTTCAACCAGCACTTTCTGGGCTTGCATACCAATCTTCGTCCTTCCGGTTGTTGAGTGAATATCTTCCGCGCAGTCCAGTTTTCTGGCATTCACTAGAGATGTCCCAGTCATCGAATCCGCGCTCTCTTCACTTCAATCACCAACGTACACGTCGCAGGATTTTCTGCTCCCATATATTCAGAATCTTCTCATCGTGTGCGGTCAGCATTCACGTTTCACTCTCATACATTACTACAGGCCGTATGACAGTTCTATAAATCCTCGTTTTGCTTTCCCACGACAGTGAGATTTTAGAAGCTTCTGCCGACTGCCTTGTATCCCACTTTGATGCGCTCTTTTATTTCAAACTGCGTTTTGTTGTTCCCAGTGATAACGGACGCGAGATACTTAAAAATAGGTATTCTTTCAAATTGGTGATCCCAATGGTAAGTGGTGTCACTGCGCTTGCGGCACAGTTCGGAACATTACCATGTACTTAGAAATAGAGTTAAAGGAAAATATAATGGTACACAAACATAATACTCTACAAGTATCGAGGCTAAACACATCAAGTCTCAACAAAGCTGTGAAAACATACAGGATTTCTTTCACCACCTAATTGGGACCGAAGGAAATATTTATTCTTTTATAAGCAAGGAGTGTGGGGGTCTGTGGCACACAGAATCCTTGTTATCACGGTCTGTGGCACACAGAATCCTAAACGTTTTTTTCCGAATCTCTACATTTAGTTACCAATGCAGTTTCAGTTAAGGCCACTAGTCTATAGATGAAAATATTTTTGATTGCGTAAATAAAAATATTTTCTCTATTCTATACATTTTTAACGTTGGCTAAAGTGTCGCAAGCAAGTCCACATTATTTTATAATAGTCTGAAAAATAAGTGCTTGCCCAGTCTCGTTACAGAATTAAATTTGACGTTACAATCTGATTGATAATTTTTTTGTTTGTCCGTAAAACATATCAAAAATTAAAAATTATTTTTAGGTTTGAAATAAAAAAAAATATTTATAAAGTGAATTATTTTATTTTTACAAAAAGAAAGGCGATGAAAATGTGTACATAAAATGTGATGAAACATTTCTTTAATTATTCCTAATTATTATTTAGTGGCAGCTTCCTTGGTAACTCCAAACGGTTCCGAAACTGTTTCACCGCCACAGTCCGCTATTACAACTTCCTTTTCGGGCCTATCTCTATTATCGGTCTTACTAGCTTCGATTTTTCGCACCACATTCATACCGCTGAGCACTTTACCGAAAACCACATGCCTACCATCTAACCAAGGAGTTTTCATTGTGGTAATAAAGAATTGTGAACCATTGGTGTCTTTTCCAGCATTTGCCATTGATAACCAGCCGGCACCATAATGTTTTAATTTGAAGTTTTCATCTTCGAAACTACAATAAAAGATTTAATTTAAACTACTAATTATTTGTGGACTTTTCATATACCATTGTTCATATAGTATTCTTAAAATTGATTACGAAGCACATATATATATATATATATATATATCAGGGTCCCTGCAGTCTCGTAAGCAGTCTCAGTCAAAAAAAGCTTCTTCAGCTTCTATGAAAGACAACATAGGTATTCTTCACTCGAACATATATCACAATTTCAAACTTCATAGGAAAAATAAGCCATCCTCTTGTTGGGATGGTATTAACGTAACTATTATTTCGTGTATGCCTTATGCAATGAGAAGGTTAATGTTCTAATCCAATTGAAAGAAAATTAAATTTAATAATAAAATCAAATTAAGTAGTGAAAAGAAAATTACACTCGTACAATTCCAGAAATTTTATTCCAAAATATACATTTGAATTTATGTAAAAACATAACAATCGAAAATACTATTATGTTGTACATAATTTGGCGACACGTAATAATTGAAATAAACTTTTTCGAGCTTTTAATTAATCTAAGAGTTGCAATCGAGGCTTCAGAAACAGAAACACTATTAGCAATGAAATGAGCCAGATTTATAGACTTTTTGTATAAAAGAAAGTTAAAAATGATAAAACATCTACAAGTACCTCTTTCTCTATAGAACTTGAAGGAGAAAATTAATAAATTAATGAGTCTCTAGTTGAGGACAAAAAGAAAACCGGATGTCTGGTATGACAAACATCTAAAATCACAAAGTCTATACATATTATCAAAAGATAATAAATACTTCAAAGACAATACTTTCTTTTTACAAAACAGATTATTGCAACCGAGTAATTAGAAGTTAAAAATGAAAACAATGAGTAAATAATTCGTTATCCTGAAATATAAAGCACGGAAAAGGTAACGTTGTGCTAAGGATGTTTGGAGTAGTTTGTCAGAATAATGTGTTAAATTGTAATGAACCAAACCCTAACATTCTGCCTATTCTAGAATAATGTGTTTTTGATATAGAATAATGTGATGTGGTAGTTTGTCAAAATCATGTGTTAAATTAAAAAGGAACCAAACCTAAATCCTAATATCTGCCTATCACATCACATAAAATTATTCACAACAAATAAAAATTGTGTTGAATTGCACACAATAATTTAAAAGAATTAAATAGTTGAAATCAAATTTTCATGGAAAATAAATAAAATATATTTTAAAGTAACGTTTGTAAAAATTATAGACGCTACTTACCGGTCACCATAAATACTTTTACCACCTGTTCCATCTCCTTTCGTAAAGTCACCCCCTTGAATCATGAAGTCTTTAATAACCCTATGAAATTTACTACCCTTGTAACCTTCGCCTACTGTAGTTTTCTGAGCGAGTTCGAAAAAATTTTTCGCGGTCTTCGGAACTGTCTTTCCAAATAAACCAATTTCAACGCGACCCGCAGGTTCACCACCAATAGTGATATCGAACCATACTTTTTCGGTCACCTTGGGACCTTTTTTCGCCTTTTCATCTTCACTTTCGCTGTGTACCAAAGCAATGATGATAAAAACGAGGAATATTCCCAGGAGTGCTCGCACAGCCATTATAACGATGTGTCTCATACAACGGACAAAGGAAAATTGATACAACCACAAGGCTAGACACGTCACTTAAAACCGAGAAGCCCACGTTCCTGGTACATTAAAACATGATTCTAACTGTTGTTGCTGAGATGAACATTGTACAATGAACAAAAATGATTAAAAACATTTGCATTTGCGCTTATGTCAACTTATCATTGTAATAAACCAGAAATTCTTATTACCGATTCAAAACGAACATAATATTAGTTAACTTACGCGATAGATGTCCCTAGCTGATTTCTGCTCTGTCAATTAATATAGGATTCAATTTAAATCAAGTAATTCAGCCATATGAATAAAGTAAAAGAGAAAAATTAATAAGAAATAACTTACTTAATATCTTATTGATTATTCAAAAAACAATCCGTAAAATTAGTGTAGTATAATAAGTTTTATTCACTTTTAACTTAGAAGGTCCTACGCATTGGTGTCAATGTTGCCATTTAATGCAAAAATTAACCGATATAGTACGAAATTAATTAGCATAGGTAGTCTTAATATAAATAATTAATGATAATCCTAATAAATAAGTAGTAATAGCAAATGGTTTTTACTTTTATTAAGCAATAGTCTTGTACATATTTTAATCGTGTATATAATAAAACAACAAAAGAATTTTTTCTATAAACTGGTTAGAAAATATAACATCTCAGCAAAGAACTAAGAGAATACAACATTTAAAACATTTCAAAAGCGATTTGAAAGATAAATCTAACGCGTCGATTACATTGCACGAATTTACTCGCTGCATTGTTAGCAAACTAAGTCCTCCGCGTGTAAGTGTGTAGCGACTTGTCTGATTACACTTAGCTATTAAAATCGCTCAGTCTCGCAAACATAGAGTTTGGTTTTCACTGGAATCGCCATTCTCATGTTTCTGTCCTAATTAATTCAGCAATCATCTGTAATAAATTATCGGACGTTCATTCATAGCATATTTTGGTATGATGTAGCATTAGGTTAGGTTAGGTTAGATTGTAGTATTTTCATCAACTCTTGTAATAAGTCACATGATGGGCATATTTCTATCGTCTAGCGATCTAATTTCTAATCTAAATTCTTTTCTTTCTAGATTTATAGCGTTTTTTCCATTCGACGTAACTAATGCGAACTGAAATAGGTAAGTTGTTTCATTTGACAGGTACCACATACACTAGGTTAGATCAACGAATTTCATTCAGTCGTTTAGTGCAGATGTGCTTGCATCGAGCATGACTTTTTTACACCGTGGTCAGACTTCAGTTCCCTGTCAATGTTTTTGGTCCATCATCAATAGTAATACTCATTTAAATGTTTATGACATTATTTTCTTCAGGAAATATTCCTGCGCTGTATTTCTAGAAGCATTAAAAGCACTTATAACCATAATAACAAATATTTCATGCAAGGTTATGATCGACATTTTTCCGTACTTTGACACTAATTCTTGTTCCAGTTGGTAAAGAACTAATGTAGTATTCATGACCTCTTACAGTTGCACTACTACTGAACTCAGTGTACACTAGGTCCGTCGAATGGAAAACGCTAGTAGAAAGCAATTTCTTTTTTCCAGCTGGAAATTCGTAATAAATAGGAAATTCCAGCGCAAACAGTAGCCTCCGACATCTTGCAACTACTGCCTAGTAACTAACACATAAGCGATTTTACTAGCCATGTCGATTACACAAAGGATTTCATTCGTCAGAGAGTAAAATCGCAAGCGAGTAGCGACCAAAGTAAGCAGGTGGTCAACTTTATTCGCGAACGTGTATCGTCTAGGCGACTAACCCTATTGCATTAAACGACTTGTGTAGCAGCAAATAAAGTCGACAGCGAGTCGCGAGTAAATTCATCCAATATGTAATCGAGGCTTAAGATTCGAATCGCCGATTACCCGAACACTCAATTTTTTATTATGTATGAAATTTTTACATTAATCCTCGTTATAGCTTACGTATCGGCATTCCCTTCTAGGCCAAAAATATTACTACGCGAAAAATATTATATTATATAATAAAACATTATGTTATAAATAAAAAAATTAGTCGCCAATGACGTAGTCTACTTAACACATCTTGTATATTTTTTCATGTGTTCGATTATGCGGATTTTCGTTGATCCGAACTATCCCCGGTCCCAATTAGTTCGGATAATGGACGTACTACTATAT